>CANUEP010060661.1:0-20666 GCA_947857235.1 Jatropha podagrica | reverse complement strand
AGAAACTAAAAATGCAGAAAAGCAGTAAAAGAATCGCAAGGAGCGTAAGGGAGAAAGGGAATGTCCGTCAACACAGACTGTACTGAGAACTGAGCCCGGAGCTGCATTTTATAGCAAAAAAACGGACCCGCGGCGGTCGCTACCACCGCAGACGGCAGTCGCTACCGCCGCAGACGGCGGTCGCTACCGCCGCTCACGGCGGGCGCTAGGGCGGTCGCTACCGCCGCGGACGGCGGGCGTGTCCCGTTTTCTCTCTCTTTTCCACTTCCAGAGGGTTTTTCGGGAGTTCCGGACCTCCAAAAAATATTTCGGGACCAGTTCTGTGATCCTCGTAATTTTCCGGACGTTTCAAGTACCATATTGGTATATTTCTGATGAACTTCCAAAATGGCTTTTGGTCCGGCCGGGCTGTTTGTAGTCTGGGAAAATAGGCTTTTTTGAGCCTAAAAATTGGGGATTAAAGGCCGACCGCAGCCACTGTCGCCGCCGTTAAGGGCGACTGCCACCGCTGCGGCCGACAGACCTTCTAGTTTCTTCTCGTTCCGGAGAATTCTCAAAACTTGCCTTTTGAGCCTCAAAATTTGAGTATTCACAGTTTCTAAGTTACTTTTGGGGTATTTAATTTTTATTAATAATGAGACTGAAACTAAAGATACAAAAGCAACTATTACATAATTGATCCCAACAATGAATAGAATCATAGGACATAAATTGAAAGTGGCTAAGTATTTAGATTAGAGTAAGATAATTAGAATTTATTTGAGAAGTGCTGAAAAAGATGATCATCTAACTGATGATCCACCAACTGGTGATAATAACAAAGTTGGCTAAGGGAAGATGCTACGCTATTTCTACAAATTAGAAATTCTATTGACAGAAGTAATTGATTTAATTAATCATTATGAGTTTGTTAAGGAGTTGATGTGATTATCTTGAATTTTTATAATCGGGAAAAAGTACTCTGTCTTGTATGTATGAAGTCTGCAAAGGATTTTATCCAGTTGACTAAAAAGATAAGCCCCTTACGGCTTATTCCTTAGAATTTAAAAAGATTTATGAGGAACTTAATGTTTTATTACCCTTTAGCATCAATGTTGAGGTTCAATAGACTTAATGAGAACAAATGGCTGTAATGAGTTTTCTTACAGGTGTTGCTTTGATTTTTGAAACTGCTAAATTACAGGTTCTTTCAGGCAATGACATTACCTCTCTTCAGGTGTATTTCGCTAGATTACTACGTATTGAAGGATCACCTAACCCTTCCCCTTTTGAAAATAGTGCCCTTGTGAGTCATAATCAAGTAGCTAGGCAAACAGGAAACAGAGGAAGAGGAGGAAATAACCGTAGTAATAGAAGAATCAATCGGGAGACAAGTATTATTATTTGTCATTATTTCCATGAACCTAGTCACACTAAATGGTATTGTAAGAAACTGAAAAATAAGTCACCTAGGTTAAATATGGCCACTCATTAAAGATAGGAACAATTGAGCTTTTCTGATATTTGGATGGTTTTGCATGTGAATGCCTATTGTTGGTTGCAAGGTCTGGTTTTCCTTTAGGTAGCCATTTCTGAACTGACTCTATGTCTGGTTGGATTGGCAATGGCTCTATGTCTGGTTGGATTAGCGTACTTTTAAGAAGGCCGAGGAGTTAAAGATAAGTACAACTAACTATTTGATCTTAGGATGGGTTTGAAAGTGAATGCCTATTTTTTGAGTTTATGTGCAAAGTCTGTTCGTGCTTTTTAGAGAAGGCTAGATTTTAGAGTACAGAGACCACGAGAGAAGCCGTAGAGCAAGACTAACTTGGGGGGATTGAGGGTAGACGCAGGGTGAAATTAGAGATAGTTATCGATCGTATCGTGGTTGAAGACTCAAAAGACTCAGAAGACTCTAGAGACATGCATTAAAGGTGATACAAATAGGTCTCCTAGACCTATAGTGCATTTTGGCCTATCGAGTTAGATTTTAACTTTTGTATTTTGATCGATGTTTGATTTTCAATCTTGACTGGGAATGGATGGTTTAGTCTATATTTTTGTAGGTTTTTCAACATATTATGACCTACACTATACTTGATACAGGGTAAGGACAGGGGATGGATGCCTAGATGATATGGCTTTTATGATTTTCTTTTCCATGACTCATATTGCTTTAGAGACATGAAAGAGAGGAATCATTTTGACACATTATGAAAGGACACTCAATTTGGCCTTTATGAGATTGTTGCTTTATGCCTTAATTTTTGCCTAAGATGCCCTTTCAGGTTTTCAACTTAGCGGGGTTTTAATTTTGCCTAAATCATCTGCTCTTGCAGGTTTTCAACTTAGCTTATTTTATTTTGATTTTTCTTGCTTTTTTTGGTTAATTGGCATAAAAATTTTAGAATTTTCATGAGAGGAAAGGCAAAATTATTATTATTGTGATCGCACCCACAAGTTGGCTACCTACGTATCTCGTACTTTAGTGAACATGTTTTCAAGAGTCAAGTCACCATAGTTCGACTTAACGGTGACATAAGGGAGCAATATTTCTAGTGCTAATGCCTGAATGCATTCACATAAAGTACCTATTTGGCTGATTCAAATCAAGAGGGTTTGTAAGCTCATTGCAATCTATGCCAGACAAGATGATAATGCCTTCGAAGAGAATCTTCTTCAAAATATGGAGGGGTTTCCCTGTTGGGCTTGATCTCAGGGACTGTGTACAAGAATTCTGATTTTGTTGAGCATATGATATCTTACTTATATTCTTAGACCCTTTTGTTGAAGTACCAAGTTTTTCTTTATTGATAACCCTAATTTTGATTGAGGGCTTCAAGTCTTCTTTCTAATTGGCCATGGTGCTTTTGAGCCTATTTCATCTTGGGTGACCAACTTTCTTCTTGTCAATATAAGGGGCTGTTTCCATCCCATAGGTTAGTGGAGATGGAGTTGCCTTGGTTAGCATTTTGATAGAGGTCCTCCGTTCTTAATTCTTAAAGAGTTTTTCAATTTTTATTTTTGAAGTTTTCTTCTCGATCGGCTTGATTAGTCCATAAGTTGGAGCAATTTCTAGTTTTACCCCACCATGAACCAATCTCGATACCGTCCAATGAGCTTTGTCAGCCCCATTCTTACCATGATGCACAAATGTATAATGGATTCAGATTTGGTGCCAATAATATTTTTTTTTACTAGTAATCTCACTCAGGCTAGAGAAGGTGTTAATACGGAAAGTGAGACTTTACATTATAAAAGAGCTCTAATCGACATTTACAACAAGTTTGATAAAAAGACCTCTATGATCCGATAAAAAGACAAAGGAAAGATGGAGTCTAAGAAATTAGACTTTGACTCACTTTCTATATGTGTCTCAAACTCAAACTTAGACTCAATGGATACTGGGGAGTACTCTATAGCCTCTTTCGAGGACTAATTCTGAAGAGGTGCTTGGTTTGATTGGGTTTATTTCCATCTAGGTTAACAGGGGAGATAGAAGAATTTTTTAGTTTGCTTTGGTCAGATTAAAGCATGCAACTTAAAGGAAGTAATTTTATGGTGCTCAAGTCAAATTTGAGGCTTAGGGTTGAAGGAAAGTGCTAGGCTACACTATTTTCAGAGAATCAAGGTGCTTTTCTATCTCTTGAGTTGAGGTTAAGGGGTGAAGTTTGTGTTGGTCTTTAGTCTGGGTCGAACATGAAGGATTTGGCAATTTCTTGAGTAGGCTGGATAAGGGTGATAGGGTCTGCTTCCATAACCAATCATAGAACAGACAAAAGAAGGTTGATGTTTGCTTGGTTAGGGTAAAAGCAAGCACTTAGGTTAGGCAATTTGATGTTTGTTAGGTCAGTGTCTGAGGGGCATTTTATCGTACTCAGGTTAGGCTTGAGGTTTTTTGTGTACTCAAGTTAGACTTGAGGTTTTTCATGATTGATATGCTCGTGTTAGGTTCTAGGCATGGGTTTAGGGCAAATGCCCTCAGTTGAAGTGCTTGGGTCAGGTTGAAGCTTTTTTATGGCTCAGGTTAGAGTTTGAGGCTTGTATCAGTATTTGGTAGCCTAGGTCAAGGTTTAAGGCTTTTGGTGATTTTGTATTACTTCAATTTTAAGGATCTGAGTGAACTTAGGTCAATCTTTGAGATTCAAATTGCACTCAAGTGAGATTTAAGGTTTTTAAAAGTCTGGTAATGCTCATGACAGGATCGAGGCATGAAGTGAGGTCAGCTTTGAGGTTTGGAAAGTTTGGACAATAATGCTCATATCAGTAGTTGAGGCTTTTGATAAGGAGATTGCCCCTAGTTTGGGTGCTTAGGTTAGGTTTAAAGCTTTTTGGTGGCTCAAGTTAGAGTCTAAGGCCTAGATTAGTATTTGATAGCTCAAGTTGGGTTTTAGGTTTTTTGGTAGCTTTGATCAGGTTTGAGACTTTGGTGATAAGAGGAAAGCAATGTTCAATTCAAGATTTGAAGACCTAATCGGACATTGCCCCCAGTTTGGGGAATGGTGGTGCTTAGGTCAGGTTTGAGGCTTTAGTAATCTGCGGTGCTCAAGTAAGGTTAGAGGCTTTTTATTAATTTGAGGTGCTCAGGTCAGGTTTGAGGCTTTAGTGATAGGAGGAAGCAATACACAAGCTAAGATTTGGTGGCATGACTTGGGCATTGCCTCCGATTTGGGAAATGAAGGTGCTTAGATATGATCTAAGGCTTTTTGGTAATTTGAGGTGCTCAAGTTTATTTTGAGGCTTTGGTAATTTAGGGTTCTCGAGTCTGGTTTTAAGGCTTTGGTAATTTAGGGTGCTCAAGTCTGTTTTTAGGCTTTCGGTAGTCTAAGGTGCTCATGTTAGATTTGAGGCTTTTATAGTTTGGGGTGCTCAAGTCAGATTTGAGGCTTTTATAATTTGGGATGCTCAGGTAATATTTGAGGCTTTCTTAATTTGAGGTGCTTAGGTCTAATTTAAGGATTTTCGAATTTGGGATTTAGGGTTTAGGGTTTAGGGGTGCTCAGGTCTACCAGAAGCTTTTGTAATTTGAGGTTCTCAAGTCTGATTTGAGGCTTTTGGATAGGAGGAAGCAAAGCACGGGCCAAGATTTGATGGAATGACTCGGCATTGCCCCCAGTTTGGGAAATGAGGGTGTTTTAGGTATGATCTAAGGCTTTTTGGTAATTTGGGGTGCTCAAGTCTTTTTTAAGCTTTAGTAATTTATGGTGCTCAAATTCGATTTGAGGCTTTCAGTATTTTGAGGTGCTCAAGTCTATTTTGAAGTTTTATTATTAGGAGGTAGCATTAAATGAGTTAAGATTTGAGGGCATGACTCGGGCATTGCCCCCTAGTTTGTGGAATGGTGGCGCTTAGGTTTGGTCTAAGGCTTTTGTAATATGAAGTGCTAAAGTTTGATTTAAGGCTTTGTGATTAGGAGGAAAGCAATGCTTAGTCATAATTTGAAGGCCTAATCCAGCATTGCCCCCGGTTTAGAGAATGGTGGTGCTTAGGATCGGTTTGAGGCTTTGTGTAATCTTTGGTGCTCAGGTCGGTTTCAGGCTTTTGGTAGTCATAGGTGCTCAAGTTTGTTTTGAGGCTTTTAGTAGTCTGAGGTGCTGAGATCTAGTTTAAGCTTTTTGGTAGTCTGAGGTGCTCAAGTCAGGTTTGAGGCTTTTGGTAGTCATAGGTGCTCAGGTCTGGTTTGAGGCTTTTGGTAGTCTGAGGTGATCAGGTCAAGTTTGAGGCTTATGGTAGTATTAGGTGCTCAGGTCTTGTTTGAGGCTTTTGGTAGTTTGGAGTGCTCAGGTTTGGTTTAAGGCTTTTGGTAGTGTGAGGTGCTCAGGTCAGATTTGAGGCTTTTGGATAGTCTGAGCTGCTTAAGTCAGGTTTGAGGCTTTAGGAGATAGTGCAAAGCAATGCTCGAGCCAAGATTTGAAGGCTTGATCGGGCATTTCCCTCAGTTTAGGAAATGAAGGTGCTCAGGTTAGGTTTGAGGGTTTGGTAATCTGGGGTGCTAAGGTCAAGTTTGAGGCTTTAGATAGGAGGAAGCAATGCACAAGCCAAAGTTTAAAGGCTTGATAAGGCATTGCGCACAGTTTGGGAAACAAAGGTGCTTATGTTTGATCTAAGGCTTTTGGGTAATTTAAGGTGCTCCAATCAGGTTTGAGGCTTGTGGTGACAGGAGGAAGTAATGCACAAGCCAAGATCTGAGGGCATGACTCGGGTATTGCCCCCAGTTTAGGGAACGGAAATGCTTAGATTAGATTTAAGGCTTCGGTAATCTGAGGTGCTCAGATCTAGTTTGAGGCTTTGGTAGTCTGGGGTGCTCAAGTTTGGTTTGAGGCTTTTGGATAAGAGCAATGCACGAGCCCAAATTTGATGGCATGACTCGCGCATTGCCCCCAATTTGGGAAGTGAGGGTGCTTAGGTTTGATCTATGACTTTCTAGTATCTTGAGGTGCTCAAGTATGTTTTGAGGCTTTTTGTAGTCTGAGGTGCTCAGGTTTGGTATGAGGCTTTTGGTAAATTTCGGGTGCTCAAGCCTATTTTGAGGCTTTTGGATAGGAGAAAATAATGCACAAGCCAAGATTTGATGGCATGACTCGGGCATTGCCCCCAGTTTGGGAAGTGAAGGTGCTTAGGTTTGATCTAAGGCCTTTTTGGTGTTTGAGGTGCTCAAGTCTGTTTTGAGGCTTTGGTAATTTGGGGTGCTCAAGTCTATTTTGAGGCTTTTGGATAGGAGAAAGCAATACATGAGCCAAAGTTTGAAGGCTTGATTGGGCATTGCCCCTAATTTAGGAAACAGAGGTGCTTAGGTCTAATCTAAGGCTTTTGGATAATTTGAGGTGCTCAAGTCTGTTTTGAGGCTTTTATAATTTGGTAATGTAATGGGCTGACCACTGGATGGTGTATAGGTTACCATTGGATTGATGTATGGGTTACCACTAGTTGGTATTTGGTTGATCGCTGGATGGTATATAGGTTACCACTAGATTGGTGTATGCGTTACTAAGGGTTGGCATTTGGTTAACCATTGGATGGTGTTTTGGTTACCACTGGTTGGTATATGGGTTGACCATTGGATTGGTGTATAAGTTACCACTGGACTAGTGTATAGGTTACCATTGGTTGGTATTGGTTGACCATTGGATGGTGTTTTGGTTACCACTGGTTGGTATATGGGTTGACCATTGGATGGTGTTTTGGTTACCATTGGATGGTGTTTTGGTTACCATTGGTTGGTATATAGGTTGACCACTAGATAGGTGTATAGGTTATCACTGGATGGTATTTTGGTTACCACTGGTTGGTATATTGGTTGATCACTGGATTGGTGTATGGGTTACCACTGGTTGGTATTTGGTTGACCACTAGATGGTGTTTTCGTGACCACTGGTTGGTGTATAGGTTACCACTAGATTGGTGTTTAGGTGATCACTAGTTGGTGTATGGGTTACCATTGTTAGTGTATGGATTACCACTGGTTGGTGTTAGACTTTTGGTCCATAACATATTATGTGTGAAAACATGAATTTTATGCCAAAATGGTTTTACGATAAAGGGTGCATATAATCCTAGGGATCGAATATAGGGTCATTATATGCTTTTGGTGGATTGGTTTGAGGATCTTACCTGCTAGAGTTGGTATATACCTTGTCATTTGACCATGTCGTATCAAATGGAACGATTGGTACCCCAAACCCTTTACCCTACTATAAGGAACGAAGGTGCACTGGATGAGTGAGCAGCTTTCTCAACACGGGGCAACTCTAAGGAAGATTGCCCCAAAGTGATAATAGCAACTCGGTTTGCTTAATTCTAGTGACAGAAAAAAGATCCCAATTGATGCATCTGTATGTGTGCAAGGTAATTTTCAATTAAACTGAAATTAGAGATTCGAAACCTACTCGATAATCCTCTTACTACATTTTTTAAGTTTGAGAAAATGTTTAAGATCCCAATAGAGTCACCAGCTTGTGAGCCCCCTCCCAGGAGTCATGGGAAGGAACCGAAGGATGGAGTCTGATCGGATGATCCCATTGGTTGGTTCGTGATGGGAAATTGGAAACAATGAGATCGATCGGAACCCTGCTGCGGTCCCTTCTTGGTTTGTTTTGTTTTACCCCTGTATGTGGCTTAGTTGTCTGATTAGTTTATCTGATTACCAATTTTATTAGTTTTATGGCTCTGTTGAGCATTTTTAAGTGATGTCTTGTTGGCTCTTTGAACGCTTTGATTGTGTGTGGTGTGCTAGAGTCCCCACCTTACATTATTTTTGTTTTTGGGAAAAATATAAGATAAAAACCCCGTGATTGACTCCTTTTGTGTGCCATAATGGATAAAATGCAATAGCCTCAAATTATTGGGTTCGAGGACTAGGTTTTCAATTTCTTTGCATGTTGATAAAGAGTTTGGGTTTAGTTGAAAGTCAAAAGTACCATTTTTCATGAATGTCAGTTTATCGATGCATGGACGTACTCATAGTGGATATCAATATCTCAAATATAGTGCATTAAAAGTAAGCAAGTGTAATAAATGTGCGTATTTTAGAGGGAAGCCCAACTCTAGCCTCATTATTGAGGATTCTAGGTCATGCAACACACTACCCTAAGTCCTGACCAGTCAGTTCGATTGGAGGCCCGCTACCTAGGCTGAAATCTATAAGTATGTCTTCATACCTGATTTGTATGAGGATCAAAGCACACAAAATTCTACCATTGATGAGGATGGTAGGGTTTTGAAGTTGCCATTCTTAGAGTTAGCTTATTGGTTTGCCGACTGATTCTAGGCTTAGTTTTGAAAACTGGTTTTGTGATTTTGCAAGACGGATTGGGCATGGTTTGTTGGACGAACTGAGCTTAAAGCATGCATAGTGCCAGACTGACCGAGCTTTGGTAGTTGATAATTTGCTGGAAAGACCAGGCTTAAATTGATGAAGTCTAAGTTTGAGTAATTATACCCTTATGCTCATGACGCGGCCAGAATGGAGCTCCACGATGAGTTGTCGACTAAAGAGGTTGAGTCTTCCTCCGAATATAAGCTAAGGTAGGGCATAATGACCTGTATTATAGTCTTGCATAATATTGTTAAATGATGAATTATTAATCAATTACTAGATTTGATTAATAATGAATCACCTAACTAGTAGCTTTGGCCTAAGGAATGTCAAAGTTTGATTGAAAGTCGAAAGGATTGACTTTTAAGACCCAAGTGGGGCTCTTAAACTCAATTATGGAAGATATGCAAAGTCAGACTTTGTGGTCATAGAATCATAAAAGAGAGAGTGAGAGAATTGATGCTTGAGAAGCGTTTGATCAATCAACCAAAGGTGTGGAATGGGCGGAGGAAGTGCATTTTTATAGACAAAAAGGGTTGTTGAACTGCCTTGGCCGATATCGACCACCTCCCCGCCAGTATCGACCACCCTCTAGCCGATACCATCAACAAGATACCTGGTAGCCCTGGCTGGTACTAGCCAGGGTTGGCTGGTATTGCCTACTGTGTGGCTGGCACCAACTGAGGTAGTTTTATGCCTTTGCCCCTTTTGTCTCAATTTGCATCCTTCGCCTTCTGAGGGTTTGTTTGAGGCACAAACAAAGTCCGATCAAGTTGATTCTCAATTCATTGGAATCTTAACAAAATTTGCTATATCATGGTACCATGGTTGGGGCCTAGTATGTATTAGGTTGGGCCTGTTATGCCTTTGAACTTACGGTGAAGCTACCTTTGATTTGTGAATCTTTCACTTTTGAAAGTTGGTTCGAGGTCCGAGTGATGTCCGATTGAGCTAATTCTTGATGTGTCAGAATCCTTATAGAATTTTCTATGTCTTGACACCATATGTGGGGCCTATCCTTTGATCTGGCCTATTATGCCTTAAAACCCAAAATTAGGCATGTTCCCATGCCCCAGTGCTAAAATTGTGGTCAACATCAGCGCCAAAACATTTAGAAACAGAACGACCAACACCATAGCAAACTTAGTAAATAGGGTAATCAATGCAAAGTAGACTAAAAAGGCAATCAGTGCTATTAATTTAGGTAGAACAACCAACAGTATGAATAGGGCGACCATCATTAGGGCATTCATATATAGGCAGTCAGTGCAACAATCAAGCAATCAGTCCAACATCCAAATTCAATCATTCAGTGCCAATGCATAGAATAAGCAAAGCATACATTCAAGAATGAAACAAAAGATTCCACAAACTAAAGGGTGACAAATCCTATACTAAATGTTAGGTGCTCAAACTAGGGCGCACCAACCCAAAATGTACCAATATGGCGACCAGCACCAACAAACATACATCAGGATCAAGAAAGTCCTATAGTGCATGTGTCCTTGTCCATTCTTCTCTCCCTATCGTGGGTAAGGGAATCTAAAAGTGCTGCTCGAAGACACCCCACAGCCACAAAAATCTCCTGGGTGCACTCAATAGTTGGTTATACGTAAACATAAAAAGAATTAGCAGCTAGCATCAAAGGTCAGCTTGAAAAATGAACACAGAGGGAAAAAGGAGGAATTTATCGACACATCAGCAGGATACACAACCAATCGTCTAGCACACCCTCTGACACTGTATAGTAAATGGTTCTCCTTGAGGCAAAATAGGGAATTTTCTCCTGCAATTTTGGCCTTAAACGAAGGGGGATGTTACTGAACTGAGAACTCCTGAATGCATGGGCATGACTAGTTGAGGATGACCACTACCCACGGAGGTACCAGTGGAAGCCAAGGGGTGACCAATTGGCCCAAATCCAACTCCCATACCCTCTACCACGTTAAAAATGGTCTTCAAGTCAATCTCAAAATCTAAGTCCTTTACGGGCTCTACACTGCCACCATGCCTCTAGGAGGATCATTTTGTCCCTATGCCTAAAGACTAGGGGAGACTCAACCCAAGTAACTTATATAGATGCAAACCAATTAGTGTTGGTGTCCCTAGCAAGCAGGAAAAACTCGATCAGCTCTCCCAGCGCCTTCTCATTTTAGTTCTCTATGCCTACGCCACTCCAACATGTCCACAGGAGGGTTGGTCGAGATCCGATACGGCCCATAATCTGATGGTAGACTCGCTCACCTAAATAGTATTGCCTGATTGACCCACACCTCAAAAGAACTTGGTTGTGCATCATAGTCCAGGCTCGCTGCAAGCTCCCCTCTAAAGGAGTATCCAAGACATGCTGAAACATGTGGATCCTCACTTATAAAGAGGAAATGCGTCCAGATATTAAAATTCAAACCTCGGTCCAAACAAAGGATGCATGTGCCATTTAGTACATACCTAAGCTATAGACAGCTCATTAAATCTCCTCTTTAGAGCCAAATGATCCTCTCTAGTATGCCGCCTTATCAAGGCTAGCCTAAAGCGGCGCATTGCTTGGATCTCTAAAGGCACATCCTATGTCAGCACAGGAGCAACAAAAGGAAAAAGGAAGAAAGCCCAGGCTTATGAAATAAGAGTCAGAGGTCTCAAAATGAAACAGTCAATTCAAAAAATATATGCAAGCAGAAAGTCATTCATAAAGCATACCTCTCAGATATGCATAGTGCCTCCTAATCCAGTTGGCTACAACAATTATATCTATTTATTTCATTATATATTGCTTCCATGAAGTCACCACCCCATTCATACTCTTTAAGAAACCTCAAGTCCACCAAGGACACCACAAAAGAAAGATCTATGTGATTCGCCCAGTCATACGCAATCGTGTATCCTAAGATCAAAAGGAGGGAGGCACAGGTAAACCAATCAATAGTGGCTCTGTCCTCGCCTTCTTGGCTCAACTCTCTCTGCTGATCACATAAAGTACTACGATGGTATGACCCACTGACACTAAGCTATGGGGCAAAATCAAGCAGATCTGTGAAATGCTCAAGCGATAGCATTGAAGAGTCTGCATCTAACAAACGAGAGCCAAAGTGGATCCCTATCAAAATAGTGAACTAGAAAGATGTAAGGGTCCACTCACCAATAGACATATGGAAGGTATTAATGGTCTCCCACCATTTTGCCTGTGCCTTCCATAAGCGAAAGTAGGCGTTGACTCTCTCCATTGTCACTAGAAAGTGTAAGCCAGTAGGAGCTATCATCTTAGCAATAACACTACACTAAGGTCTCTACGTCCTCCTCTATAATGGGCTCTCACCCATTAGGTATGCACACAAGCACACAAAGACACAAATATTAGTTTTCAGAAACTCAAGTTCAATTCCTATATGCATATCTAGCTGATACACTAACAGGCACCATAGTACAAAATGTAATATGCAGCAGAACTAACATTTCATGCAGAAAAAACTATAGAGTTTTTAGACTTATAATAGGGTTTTCAAACCAATTCTAGATAAACTATAGAGTTTTCAAGCTTAAAATAGGACTAGCAGACAAACTACAGAAGTTCTCAAACTTAAAACAGGGTTGTCAGACCAACTACAGAATTTCTCAGATTTAAAATAGGGTTATCAGACCGACTACAAATGTCCTTAAACTTAAAATAAGGTTTTTAGACAAATCTAGAATCATTCAGGCTTGGAAAAGGGTTTCCAAGCCAACTATAGAAGTTTTCAAACTTAAAACAAGGTTTTCATACCAACTTTTGAATCATTCAAGCTTAAAACAAGGTTATCAGACTAACTATAGAAGTCCTTAGACTTAAAACAGGGCTATCAAACTGACTGTAGAAATTTTCATACTTAAAATAAGGTTTTCAAACCAACTCCATAATCATTCAGACTTGAAACTGGGTTTCAAGACTAATTAGAAGTTTTCAAACTCACAATAGGGTTTTCAAATTGACAAAAGGAGTTTTCAGACTCACATTAGGGTATTCAGACCTATCAGACTCCTTTTAGGACCATTCACAGGGTTACGGGAGGCCCAAGCCTCAATCAGAGCCAAAATAGGTCATAAAGGTTAAATGGTAATTTTCATAATAATCAGGGACCACGCGGTAAAAGAGTAATTCTTGAGAAATTAAAGGACCTAACTACAGCTTCCAACAAAGCAATTAGGAAGCACAGTATGACAAAGTAAAAGCATAAGTGTTAATTAGAGAAATTATTATGCTCTGCCCGAAGACTGAAAGATGAGATTACCGATCCCTCAAGATAAAGTCAATAGCGCCTAAATTTGTTAGGGGAACACGCCTCAGTTGTTCGGCCATCCTCGTAAAAAAGTAACTTTTAGATCACTAAAGAGAAAGAAAGCAAAGAAAGCAAATGACAAAGTATAATCAAGTGAGGTCACCCCCTTACTTGGAAATAGAAAATGGGGACGACGAGCCCTCCCCTTACTCGAAAGAACTGAATTTTTGACACTCATCCAAACTCCAATTAATAAATGATCATAGTCAAAATGTCCATGATAGAATTTCAATTTTAGGCATACATTTTTATCGAAAAGGCAACCACAAAAAGGCCCCTTGAAAACCAAATAGAATGAACCAACTTCAGAAAAATTTTCTCTGAATAAAACGAAACTCGCACCTTTAGTTATGGTTTTTAGACCAAGTTTACTTTTAAAAGTGCTAAAATTAGAGTCTAACAGATTGAGCCTTGATCAACTTTGATCTCTTAAAGAGGGTAAACTGTTGAGCATGATTTGAACACCAAGGTCTAAGAAATTCTACTACGGTTCAAATAGCATAAGAATTAGCTCGATCGAATGTCGTTTGGGTCTCAAATGCACAAGCGAAAGTTTGAAACCCCAAAAATCAAAGGGCAGTGACATTTTGGCAATCAGCCAAGATCATCACCGGTCGGCCCAGCAGCGACATCGATCAGCCTAACACTGGTGCTGACCATACTGATGCCGAGACAACCCGTTGGCACCGATCCTAAGGACAACGGTGCCTATAAGGAGGTGTCCGGCACCAATCTAGCAAGCCCAGCCACCCCCTTTGCTTATAAATATGGCACTCCCTCTCCTCATTCAGACACCTCTTGTTGCTTAATCAAGCACTTCTCAAGCATTAACGACTCTCACTCTCACTTTTACGATTCTACGACCATAAAGTCCGACTTTTCTCTTCTTCCTTAGTTGAGCTTAAAGCCTCATTTGGCACTCAAAAATCGAACCTTTTGACTTTCAATCACAATTTGACCTATTTTAGGCCAAAGTTGCTAGTTAATTGATTTATTATTAATCAAATCCAAAGATTAATTAATAATTCATCTTTAAATGACATTATGAGACTATAATATGGGTCCTCATGCCTACCTTAGATTATATTTAGAGAAAGACTCAACCTCTTTGGTCGACAAATCATTATGGAGCTTTGATTTGGCCACATCACAAACATATGGGTATAATTTCTCATTCGACACTTTATTAACTGTCGTAGCCCAGTTCGTCCAGCATTATGCATGCTTTAAGCCCGGATCGTTCGGTAAACTAAGCCCAATTCGTCTAGCAAAACCATAAAAATAGTTTTCAAACTAAAAGCCTAGGATCAATAGGCAAACAAGTAAGCCTATTCTAAAGAGTGGCATCCTCAAAATCCTACCATCCTAATCAATGATAGAACTTCATGTGCCCTAATCCTCATACGATTGAGGTACGAAGGCATACCTATGAATTTCAGCTTAGGTAGCGGGCCCTTGACCAAAGTGATCGATTAGGACATATGGGAATGTGCTGCATGACGTAGAATCCTTGATAAACGAGGCTAGCATAGGGCTCCACACTGAATTACACACCTTCATTTCATTTGCTTATTTTTACTACACTATATTCCAGATATTGCCATGCATTATAAGTATATTCATGCATTGATAATCTGACATTCATGCAAAATAATGATTTTTAACTTTCAATTAGACCCAAACTTTTAAGCAAAAAATTTAGTCCCCAAACCCAACAGTTTGAGACTAGTGCATTTTATCCATTGTGGCACATTAAATGACTCAATCACGGGGTTTTTACCTTTTATTTTTCCCAAAAATAAAAACAAATTAAGATGGTGACTCTAACATACCACACGTAATCAAAGCGCTCTAAAGAGCCAACTAGACATCACTTAAGTGCTAAACAGAGCCACAAAATTGATAATTGATAATCAGATAAAATAATCAAACAACTAGTCATAATAGGACTAATTAAACAACTAGTCACAATAAAGGAACTAAAGCGAGGTTTCTCCCGCCCAATTTCACCTTTATATGATGAACCGACTAATGGGCCCCTCTGGCTAGACTTCGTCCTTCAGATCTTTCCCATGATGCTCGGGAGGGGCTCATAGTTTTGCTTGTGAGTCAAACTCGAGTTCAGGTAGGAGAAGGGTGACTTGCTCTACATGCTCCTCCAAGTACCAGTTCTTAAGAGGTGTTTGGATAGGCTGGATAAGGCTTATGGGGTCTACTTCCACTTGATCAATAATCATGCACAGGCCAAAGAAGGATGTCTCCATATTATCCTCCTAATTTGTTTAGAGCTTAAAAAGAGGCTCATGGTCTTCTACTAAGAGCCTGACATCAAAGAGATGTTTAGAACTAGGAATTAGTCTTTTGGTTAGGGGACAATACCATGGCTCTTGAAAGAAATATTAAGGTTAAGATTCCTTTTCTTTGACAAAATATCCATTCAAGGTTTTAAAGTATGGTCACATCAGGATGTCCCTTATTTTACCTTTTGTTCTTGCCTTCTATTTCGCTTTCAGTAAAGAAGGCCAAAAGGAGGATCAACAGTAAGATTAGTGAAAGAGACCATACCCTATTGGTTGTGACCTAGTCCCATTCCTAAAAAATAACACATGCCTCTCAACATGTTAGTTATCAGTGGGTTACTGTGGGGGGTCAATGTCTATCAAAAAGATTTTTTTACCTGATTTTGCTTTAATAAATTAGACTGAATTGAAGGAAAAGCCGGATAAAGGGTAAATTACTCGCTCTAGCTAAATTTCTAAGAATTGTGCCAAAGGAAGGAATTTTTTATTTCCTAATAAGTCCCCTTTGACTATCACCACTGCACTTCAGTGAGGAAACTTTAGCTCCTGGTGCAGAGAGGAGGCTATTGCCTTAGCATTATGGATCCATAGTCTTCCCGAAAGGAGATTAAAGCGAATCGAGACATCCACTATCGAAAAGGGTATAGTCATGACTGTGGGCCCAATTGTAACCTCTAGGTCGGCTAAGCCCAATACTTGTCATCAGGGGTTGTCATATGCCCTCACTATCTAATTAGATGGTAAGAAATCTTCAGCAGTTAGTCCCAGATAGCTAGCCACTTTAAAAGGATATATGTCCAGAACTGACCCATTATCCACTAGGATCGCAGGTACTGTCTTACCCTTGGCTTGGACTGTGATGTATAACGCATAATTATGGTCTCCTCCATCAAGGATCTCATGGTTAGAAAAGTACAAAGCTAATGCTAAGGGTCCCTTGCAATGGATGCCACCAATGCCTTAGGAGTGATATCAACAGTCGTTTGACATCGATTCATGGCCTTAATAAGGACTTGGAAATGTACAAAGAAGGATGAATCAACCCCCATATGGAGATGTTAGCCTTAGTCTTCTTCAACTGCTCCAAGACTAAATTCTTAGGTTCTGGTCCAGTGTTGCAATTGGGCATGTCCTTGGCTGTGGTGGCTAGACTAGGTAGAACCTATTGGAGGAGGAGATGGGAATTGTCTCCCACTCTAGGTGATGGCATTAATCCCCTTTAGCATGTCATTCAAGTCTATGACATATCATGAGTTATCTAGAATTGTGTGGATTAGAGAGGCCAAGTCAGAATCTACCTCTTAATGGATCATGTGGATGTTATTTTGGTGAGGAGGGAGTGGGTTGCTATTTATGTTCGGTCAAGGTCGAATAGGAAGTATCTAGCCAATCTCCACTAGGTCCTGGATCTTATATCTCAAGGTTTTACAATAGTCAGTCTTGTGCTTAGATCCCTGGTGGAAAGAGCAAAAAGAGTTTAAGTTGTAGTATTTTGGGATGGGATTAGGTAAGCGTCTTGGCTTCAAGGGCTCTATCAACATGTCATCCACAGCCTTTCGAAAGATGAATGAGAGGGGAACCCTAAGGTCCATGAAGCTACGTCTGTCTATTCGAACAACTAGTCTTGATGGAGGAGGAGAAAGCTATCTTTGGCCAGTTAGGTTAGCCAGGTCACCACCTTTTTTAGGAATGGGAGGAACTGCATGATAACTAGTTTGTGGCTTTTTATATCAAAAGGAAGAAGCTTGATCCTCTTTGATCTGACTTGATTGGATTAGGTCCTCAATCTTAATAGCAGTAGCAATAAGAGCCCGGAAGTCTAGAAGTACTACATCCTCAAATGATTTTGGTAGGAGGGGAGCAAATTCTTGATGATGATGTCAATCTTTTCCTGCTTAGAAGGGTGGTTAAGCATTTTTGTACCCTTGCCTCTCTACCTCATAAGGAATGAGGAAAAAGATTCTCGAGCCCCTTGTTCGGTAGTCTCCAAATCAATTCTGGTAATGTCAACCTCCACATTATAGTGGTACTACTAGTTGAAAGCATTATAAATCTCATCTCGTTTTTTCTTCTTAGCATTGTCCACAGTAACAAACCAATGGAGAGCGGTGCCGATGAGAGACTATTGGAATAACTGAGCAAGAAGCTTATTGCTTATGCCAAGGGCAATGAAGGCACCTACATACATCTTAAGATGAGTCTAGGGACATGTGATTCCATCAAATTTTTCCATGGCAGGCATCTTAAATTTGGCAAGCAACCTAGCTTTTAGAAAATGTGGGAGAAAGTCTACATCAATAAGGTCCTCATATTTCTTAAAGTTTTTAAGGAACTTCTCACAGGATTCCATATTCTCCATCATCTTTTTAACCTTCAAAGAGGTAGAATCATCCCCTATCTAGCTTGGGGTGGCAATGGCATTAGAAGTGGCTCCTATCTTAATAATTGACCCTTAAGCAATCTGATCGTCATTGGGTTGGGTGGTATGTTGTTCATTTAATTCTCCAGCATAGTCCGGATGAGCATTACCATTCTGGCTGGAAGTCATCAAAGTTATCACTTTCCCAAGGATAGTCTCTCTCTAAGTGGTAATTATATTCTGGAGGGAGCTACTTTGTTCAGTTAACAAGGTTCGAAAGCGAGCATTGCCCCCAATTTTGGTGTAATGAGTGCTTACTTCTGATCTAAGGCTTTGTAGTAATCTAGAGTACTCAAGTCAGGTTTGAGGCTTCTTGTAGCTCATGTTAGGGTTGACGCTTTTTGGTGGCTCATGTCAGAGTTTGAGGCTTTTAGATAGAGGGAAGAAATGCATGAGAGGCATGACTCGAGCATTGCCCCTAGTTCTGGAATTAAAGGTTCTTAAGTTTGATATAAGCCTCTTGGTCATTTGAGGTGCTCAAGTTGGGTTTAAGGCTTTAGTAATATGAAGTTCTCAGGTTAGGTTTTGAGGCTTTTGGATAGAGAGAAGCAATACATAAGCCAAGATTTGAGGACATTACTTGGACATTGCCCCTTGTTTTGAGAATGAAAGTACTTAGGTTAGGTTTTGAAGCTTTGGTAAGATAAGGGTGCTCATAATAGGTTTTAAGGCTTTTTGATAATATGAAGTGCTCAAGTCAAGTTTAAGGCTTTTGGATAAAGGGAAGCAATGCATGAACCAAGATTTGAGGACATGACTCAAGCATTGCCCCCAATTTAGGGAATAAAGGTGCTCAAGTCAAGTTTTGAGGCTTTTAGTGATTTGAGGTGCTCAAATTGGATTTAAGGCTTTGGTAATCTGAAGTGCTCAAGTCAAGTTTGAGGCTTTTCAGTAATTTGGAGGGGGATTCTTGTCAATACATCTCCTTAGGTAGGGATTGGTGTTTAGGTTTGACCACTGCTTGGTGCTTGGTTGATCACTGGTTGGTGTTTAGGTTTGACCACTGATTAGTGCATAGTTGACCATTAGTTGGTGTTTAGGTTGACCATTGGTTAGTGTTTGGGTAACCACTAGTTGGTGTTAGGTTTGAGCACTAGTTGGTGCTTTGTTGACCACTGGTTGATGTTTAGGTTGACCACTAGTTGGTGTTTGGGTGACCATTGGCTGGTGTTTAGGTTTGACAGGTTACTCTGGATCCATAACATGTAATGTGTGAGTACATGAATTTTATGCTAAAATGATTTCATGATGTAGGGTGCATACAATCGTAGGATTGGATATAGGTTCATTACTTGCTTTTGGTGGATTTTTTTTAAGGGTTCCATCCGTTAGAGTTGATATATACTTCATCATTTGACCATGTTGTATAAAAAATGGAACAATTGGTATGCCAAACCCTTTACCCTACTGTAAGGAATGGAGGTGCGTAGAATGAGTGAGCAACTTTCTCCACCTAGGGTAGCTCTAAGGAAGATTGCCCCTAAGTGATAATAGCAACTCAATTTGCTTAATTCTAATGACAGGAAAAGATCCCAAATGATGCATATGAATGTATGCAAGGTGATTTTTTAACTATACGCAAACTGAATATTCTAAGCATACTTGGTAATCCTCTTATAATATTTTTTAGTTTAAAAAAATATTAAGAGTTCCCAGTGGAGTCGCTAGCCTTTAGCTTGCCTCCCGAGTTCCATGGAAAAGATTTGAAGGATGGAGTCTTTCCAGAAAAGCCCATTAGTCCATTGTCACAAAAATTAAATAGAACTCCCCATGGTTCCTTTTTTTGTTGGATTGCTATTGGTCTAATTACCAATTGCTCAGTTTTATGGCTCGGTTTAGCGCTTTTAATTTATGTCAGGTTGGCTCTATGGAGTGCTTTAACTGTGTATGGTGTGTTAGAGTCACCACCTTAATTTTTTTTGTTTTCAAAAAAAATATAAGGTAAAAACCCTATGATTAACTTTTTATAGTGTACCATAATGGATAAAGGGCATTGGCCTCAAATCATTGGGTTTGGGGATTAGGTTTTCGGCTTCTTTGCTGATGGATCAACAATTTGGCTCTAATTGAAAATCAAAACCAGCGTTTTGCATGACTGTCAATTTATTGATTCATGAACATACTTATAATGCATGGAAACATTTGGAATATAATGCATTAAAATTAATAACCCAAAAAGTGTTTAATTCAGAGGGACGCCCAACTCTAGCCTCGTTTATTGAGGATTCTAGGTTGTGCGATAAATTCCCCTGAATCATGACCAATCAATTTGGTCGGCGGCCCACTACCTAGACTAAAATCTATAGGCATGCCTTCATACCTCATTTGTATTAGGATCAGAGTGCATGAAGTACTACCATTAATTAGGATGGTAGGGTTTTAAAGGTTGCACTCGGGGAGTGGGCTTAGAAGGTGCCGGTTGGACTAGGCTTTAGTTTGAAAACTTGTTTTATTGATTTTACCGTATAGATTGGGCTTTGTGTGTTAGACGAATCGGGCTCAAAGCATGCATAGTGTCGGATGAACAGGGTTTGATAGTTGGTAAGGTGTCGAACGGATCAGGCTTTGTGAACCCCTACCCCGGCACACATATGGCAATGAAAATGCATATGACAAAAGGATAGAAATGCACGTGATGTGTGAGTCGCCACCTTGTTTAATTATTTAAGGGTAAACTAGGAAAAACCCTAAGTGACTCCAAATTTAATTAACCTAATTACTATATCAATTACCCAATGATTAAGGCATGGTGTGCAAACCCGAGATGGATCCCGAGACTATGTCATGCTGATGAACTAACCATGAATGAATGCTTTGCAAGGTGATTAATGTAATCTGGACCA
>CANUEP010060599.1:0-35950 GCA_947857235.1 Jatropha podagrica | reverse complement strand
AGTACGTAGGCACGTTTGGGATCTAACCCCGAGCGACAAGTCGAAATCATCTAATTCAATCATTCACCCTGCAAAGCATTCATCCATCCATAGGTTAGTTTATCAGCATGACATAGTCTCGGGATCCATCTCGGGTTTGCATACCATGCTTTAACCATTGGGTAATTAATCTAGTTAATTAGGTTAATTAAAATCGGAGTCATTTAGGGTTTTCCTAGTTTACTCTTAAATAATTAAACAAGGTGGCGACTCTCTTACATCAAGTGCATTTCTATCCATTTGTCATACGCATTTCCACATCGCGAGTGCATACGGCGGGATAGGGGTTCACAAGAACGCATGGGGCGTGCCAGACACTGACTTGCCTAACCATTTACCTATGGATAGGCACAGTCGTGCAGTCTGGCATGACCCAAGCGTGCTAGACACTGACTTGCCTTACCATTTACATATGTGGACGGGCACGGTACTTAGTGTCTGGCACGCCCAATGACTTGCCTGACCGTTTATATATGGATAGGCATGGTCGTGCAGTCTGGCATGCCCCAGGCATGCGAGACACTGACTTATGCACTGATCGAAGGCAAAGGAGGGGCATGATCATGCTGTCTAGTAAGAGCACGTTGTTAGTTTGCCCAAGGGCGTGCCCCACCACTGACATCCATTGTCAGGCATCCCTGCTCCATTGAAAACTAAACTGAATATGAATAAAAAAAATATTCAAAATGAACAACAAAATACCAAAAAGTGTAATTAATCTTAATCCAAAAACACCATTAAAAGTATGACCTATATTTCTCACATTAGTTGACAGCCATGTGTACGAGCTGAACAACTTATTACCTATTTTAACATGTCACCAGTTGTGGGAAATTGAGCCTTACAGTGTTGTCATATCTGTTTAATAGGATGATGGAGTACACCTTTGGAGTGTGAACAAAAGGATTATATACAGAGCAAGTAAACATCCTGTAATTGGCATCATGTACTGTAGGACACCCTTGCACATAAAATAACAACATTTACTTTTCCCACTCAGCAAATCACGACCGACACATCCTTTCCTAGTATGGAGACTAGATGCTTCGATGCATTCCCGTTGACGGTGATCTTTAAAATCACTGAGAAGGTTGCAAGCAGTGGACCTATTGATATTATTAACCTTCAGTTGAGGTACGCAAGTCAATACATTATTTGTACAATATTGGGGAATCATATTGAACTAACCTCAACATTTGTGCTTCACCTATGCATAATAATTACATTTTGTTGCATCTTAAATAAAGCATGCAGTTCTGTCGATGTGTAGTCCGTTCTTTTTCCTTTATTGTAATTACATATGTAACTTTACTGCTTGATAACTAGTTCAAAGAAAATTTGGATTTCCACAAGGGGGCAACTAGAAAAATAATATGTGAATCTCAACAACTTCAATCACTGTCTCACGTACACGAAAGTACAGACCATGCAATGTATTGAAGAGCTCGCTTGCTTGGATAACAAGGATGTGTCTTATCTGCTTGGTATGTTTCAATTTTTCTATGATATTGACGAAGGAGACGGAGCTTGATTTCTATTCAACAATCATCTACAGGGTAATGTGGATGCTACCTATGCATATGGAATGACTTGTGCCTTGAACGAAGATGTCTGCGGCACATATACGCTTTCTTCTTCCCTCAATTGGGACAAATTTGCAGAGACATTTTACCAACTTAGGCGTAGGTTCCTCATATTGATTCCCAATCCACTGTTTAATAAGAACTACCTTAGAAAGAACCTTTGCAATTTATCAGGATGGGGACACTGGGTTTTCAAAGTTGAGGTTCCGGACAGTGAGTACATGGCAGTAATGTATTGTGCAAAGTTCATATTAGACGTAAAGGTATTCTTGGCATTACAGCATAATGTTGGTTGCACTTAACAAACTGTACATCTGCGAACAATTAATTGCAGATGTCTACAAAGGTGCACATGTTGCCACAGTGTGGGAATATTAGTAATGATTAATTATATGCACGGTCCAAATTATTATGGTTTGTGGACATGGGTAATACCATAATAACCGTAGTTTGTATTACAAGCAATTCGGTATTTTTTTCCCTATTCATTTCAATCAAAAGTTGGTTATAGATGTTAATCAATGCTTGTCTACAACAATAAGTTTTACAAATGCTGAACGTGTGGTCATTGTAAAATGGAAGTGAATGGGGTGAAACGTGATTTATTTATTTGCAGTGAATACAAGGAAAATTATGTAATTACATGAGACGACAACTCAATTATACCCAGAATGTAATTGCATATTGTCATTTGGACCGACGACTTTATGCATGCCCACCAATTAATACAGGTGTCCAATACTTTGGGCTTATAGTGCTATGTTTGGTAATCACATTAAATTTATCCATTTGTAGGCATGAAAATTGGTCGTCTAAGTTTGCACCAACATCCTAAAGCACTTGGAAGCATGCTGCGTAAGATAGGACGGTCCGCTCATAAATAAATGCAAAAGGTTGCATTTATTTCTGTATGGATCGACTGGTTGATGAATGTACGAATACAATTTTTTAATCAAAGGGTTAAACAGCATGAGAAAATGTAGTTGGTAGGCCTGGCCACGTTACCATTGCATGTTATACACAGACACTTGCCGTTCTATTTGGCTTGCAATGACACGGTCGTGTTGTCTAGCACCCCTAGAGCATGCTAGACACTGACTTGTATGACTGTTATGGATTCACACAACGTGGTCGCATTGCATGGCACACCCAAAGTGTGCTATAAACTGACCATTGCCCCTCTACCTGGCTTGGAATGACACGGTGGTGTTGTTTGGCACAACTAGGGCGTGCCAAACACTGACTTGTTTCAATATGAAATGACACGGTCCTGCTATATGGCACCCCAAGGGTGTGCCAGACACTAACTTATGTGATTATTATGGATTCACGCAACATGGTCGTACTGCATGCCACGCCCAAAGCATGCAATACACTGACCATTACCGCTTTACCAAGCCTAGAATGACACGGTCGTGCTGTCTTGTTTCAGTATGAAATGAAATGGTCGTGCTATATGTGACCCCGAGGGCATGCCAAACACTGAATTATTTCAATATTAATATTCAAAGTAAAAAGGTAATGCTGTATGGCATGCCTAAGGCGTGCCATATACTAAAATGTGCCATTGTATTTGGGATAATATTTGCATTGTGCACATATATATATGAAAGATTAAACATCTTCAGTTGGTAAGTGAACATCGACATCTAAAAGCCATGGGAAGCGCGTTGAGTACGATACGGCAGCAAAGTGTCTGCACTATAAACGTAAATGCTAAGGAGTGTACATCTTGAATTGTTAAGTTTACATCAACGTTCAAAAGCAGTTGGAAGTGTGTTGTGCAAGACAGCACAGTCCGCTCATATAAAAAAAATGCAAAGGTTTGCATTTATTTTTGTACGGATCGACTGACTGATGAATGTACGAATGCAATTTTTTAATCACAAGGCTAAACGGCATGAGCAAGTATAGCTGGTTGGCATGGCCACATTACCAATGTGTGCCAATCACATCAATACAAATTGAGGTGATATGAAGATATAAAATATAGTATTTTATTATGGGACTGTCAGTCAGACCTGTATGAAAGAATGAAAGAATGTGAGAAAGGCAACCAGAGGTGTCTTGTAAAAGTTTCTTAATATAAAATAGTTTATTTGTTGACAATAAATAAAGAGATTAGATGGATTTGTAGTATCCCAATGTGATATGCAAATGTATTCAGAATGTATGGTGAGACCTATATTTCAAAGTGGAAGCACATTATTATAGTGTTTTTCAATACTATATGGAATTTGCTTAATTGACATAATTGTAAGCCACAAAACACTAGAAATGCTGTGACAAACAACACAATATAAATGACATAAACAATAAAGATGTATAGTTATTTTTTTAATTAAATTTATTATAGATTTGTATATGTAATACTGATATTGCAACACGCAGTTGCCATTTTTCGTGTGCGCATATCGATAACATGGGCACATCATTCTAACTATACAGTCAAAACAATCATGACTTTATGTGTCCATTTGGAATGGTATAGAATTGTGACTTTATTATGTGTAACATTAATTTGAAGTAAAACACAGTGTACTGCGTTGAGATAAGTACAAGAAAAACAGTCCGCACGATGATATGGGCAGTAATATGATAAAAAAATTTATATTTTTAAAACTATTGATATAGTTAAATTTTCACAATAATTAATTTATTAAAGCACAAGTATCTTGTTAAAAGATTGTGTATAGCGTTCCGAGGTTGAGTTTTAATATAATGCTAGCTGATGACATTACTGTTACTTTGCTTTGGGATTCGATTTTAAATTTTTTTTCCCTCATGTAAAATTATTGTAAGTAATGCAATAATTAATTTAATTGATTTGGTTGCTCTTTATTATACACTCTAAATTTTGTATATAATTTTCCAGTGTAATAGTAACTGCAGTCATTTTTAGTTGTGTTATTAATTTAGCTATATATTATAGGGGTTTTATAACTGACAATGGTGAGTAAGAAATTCAAAAAGAAAAAAAAAAAAGAAAATATATCACATCATTCAATAGGGATAATTATTAACCTAAATCCGCACCCACCCCCACACCAAGGACACGGGTCAAAATTGATGTTGTTTGTGGCTACCATCCAGCTGACTACCATGTGTAGTGAATAGGCTGAAATTTAATATGAAGGGATAAATGATGGTTGGATACACATTTCCAGGATAAAATCATGTACCAAACCACCCTACACTAACCACTACCACCTTGAGAAACACATCACTGACCGACACCTTTCCCATGTAGTGGATACAGTGGCAGAGTGTATCCTATGAACATAATTGCAAAATGCAACACCTATGCCCTAAAGACTACTGTACACATAAAAAACTATGGATTTCCTTCATCTATAAAACCTTAAATGGCATTAGATACAAATTCTTGAAGCATCTGATAAGAGACGGAGCAGATCAAGGTATATTTTTTGTATTTGTGATTGTATTAATTTGTATCCAGTTTCTGTTGTTGTTCAATAGTTTGTTTAAAATAGTTATTCTTTTGGCTTGCACTTTATGAAGTCTATGGTGTCAGTCGATGCATTCCACATATTATAAAATGGACCAAAATTAAGAGCTTGTGGTTGACCTTGCAACAGCTTACATGATATTAAAAAATTAGGACACCATTATAAGAATCATTAATCTCAAACGTGTTTAAAATGAGATACATCATGGACATAAATTACCTCCGTTGTGGACGTAGGTACTACAAGTCAATAAATAGTGGAATTCTGTGGAGATAGGATGAATAAAAGAAGTTGCATAATCAGACGCGAGATATTATATATTTTTAGAAATATGTTACTAGATTTAACATGCTAAAAAAATGTGCAATAGTTAGGAAAGATTTCCATACTTAGTTTGGTAATTGTACACAGCGGGTATTTACATTATGCAGAAGCTGCCAACAGCCTTTTACGATGCAAACAGGCACAACATCAAGCAATGCACTGGCATATTCTCCGCATCAGATGGGTATTTTTTTCCTGTTCGTATATTGATCAACAACAACATGAACGTTGTCATTGGCAGTGGCTGGAAAAAATTAGCAAGGCACTACTCAATAAGGGAAGATGACATATTGTTCATTGAAATGAGAGGTCTGAGTGATTCCAATTTCGTTGTCATTGGTGATGATGGCGTGTCGATTGTATCACCACCGGTTAAAACACCACTCATAGAAACCGTTGATGAAAGCACAGGACTAATGCCGGCAAGCCCTTCACAAATGCCTTTCCAAACATCATTCTCAATTAAACAAAAGCTTGATTTGGGATCATCGTTAAATGACAAGCGTGCACGTCTAGGGTCACCATCAACTGGCCAATGAGGACGAAGCAGTTCTGGTCGTAAGAAGTGCACAGAACGAATTGTGAAGGAGATAACCCCATTCATGATGGAAACAGGGATAATGGTTTGCGTTGAAATTCCATTTAACATGCACTTATTATGGATTACCTAAACTTACAGGGCCTTTTAAAAGACGTGGATACAGTAAATAATTTGTCTAATGCATTACTTTATTGTACATAGTAATTTATTTCATATTCTGTGGGTCACAGCACTATATAAACCTTTTTTTTTCGATTGGTGTACACGAATCAATCGAGAAAGATGTCCTATTTTCATACTAAAGTAATGCCCATTTTAATTCCATACAAACCGTTGATCGTGCATTCTTCAATGCAAAGATGCAAGGGTGGAGCCAGATATTGTGATTGCAAACGATGGGAGTGGGTGGCCTGTGAAACTCAAAATTTTTCATTCCAGTACAGTGCAATTAGGGGGTATGTTTGATTTCCTGCGTGGCTTTGGAGTTAAACCGAAAACACTGATATGGTTTGACACAATCGAGGGGGAGCCCAGAATTCTGCAGGCACATAAGTTGATAGTAGATTGTTGATGCACCAGTCAAATTGTATAACCTTTTGTTCTGTTATAATAGTTGTTGATGATGTTGTGTCATTGGGTAAATGTTGATATCTCAGATTATGTTTTGTGGGCTCCATGGATGTTACCATGGACAACAATCTCACCCAAGATCAGGTTCAAAAAGTAGCAATTTAATTTTGATGGCACACAGTGGGTGGTTTGGGATGTAGGTACAGTCATTTTGTGTGCTGAGCAAGATGAGACACTTGGAGGCCCATAGTTTGGGCCTGATCTTGATCAATGTATGATGTAGGTTGTTTTGTTTTAAGCCAACGTATGGCCCAAACTGAAATTATATGCACCTTTGGTTTTTTTCCAACATTAATAGAAATATCAACTGACATTTCATACGGCATACACACAAAATAGTGGACTATCCCCCTTGAAATGTGCAACCTCACTGATGTTTGCGTGGAATTAAGCAGCCAACTCTTACAAAAGCAGTTATGATTATACCAACAGCTTGATGATATACCTGATAAGATTTTGCAATGAAATGAGAATAAGAATTCATGTAACTCAAGTCTTATAACAAACGTAGCACAAATTAATGACGAGTGACAATAGCATTGTGATATATAGTAAGTACAATTTTCATAAGGACAAATTTATATCTCACCACTCAGATCGAAATCCCGTTTAACTCAACAGACAAAACATGTTAACTTACCAATTACATACATTGAAGCATTAGAGTATTTAGCAATTGCAAATTTATTATGAGATTAAGATGAATTTGAAATTATTGTCAAAAAGTGGAGTATGTAGCAATACAGTTGCATAATTTCCATGCTTGTGAGAGTCTGTGAGCATCTGCCGATGGTACTTTGTTCATCAAGGGGATTTCATAACCAAACATTGGACAACTTAGGCTATGTCGCCTCAACATTCCCTGCACCTTTTACATGGCCAAGTGAATGCAAACGTGAATGTAAGGATCATCGAAATCGTAAGTCTAGATGACATCGTCACCTGCAACTTCCACTCAATTGATTCAACATAGCAAAATAGGTAATAAGATAGAGTAATATTGTACGTTTCCTCTATGGCTACTTCCATTTCAATCCTGCCTTCAAGGAATAAATAATTGACTGTGCAATTATCAAAAGCAGGAACTACTTTAAGTTAAATTGAGTTACGATAACTTGATATCTAATATGATTCTATGCAATAAAACCATGCAATGTAATTAGGATACGATAAAATATACAGCCACATGCACATTTATTAATTTCCCAGGGTTGAAATACATAAACATTTTCGGTGCTTCTACTATTTCCCCATACATATGCATATGGATGAATCGTCACATAGGCATATTATATTGTAATTTTTTAGGGTTATTGTCGACGAGAATCAATGCCAATACCGGAGAAATATATGAATACGAATGAAAATTATCTTTCCAATCCTGCATGATTAACCCTCTAAGTCAATACATGCTAATAACTGTTCCAATTCAGCATCGGTGCTCTATTCTGTGTATGCATAAAAGTACATAGAATTGAGAACTAGAAAACAGTACCAACCTCTCAATGCATATGGGAATTAAATAAAACCAAAATGAGAATCTTATTTTAATGTAAGTCATTATTTTGCACCAAACATAAAAAACAAATACAGTTCGTTCTTAGTAATAGCCGACTGGTGTCCTTTCTTGAATTCCATCGAAAATATACTTGACAAAGTAACAACACACACAGTAACATAACAAATGAATACACACACAATTTGAAGGTGTGACTGCCGAACGAATTTGTAATTACTCAAAGAACGTTATGTTATCATAGTCACGCTTTTAATATTCTACCTATTGCATTCACAGAAATATAAACATAGCAAACTATTGTACCTGCTTTCTAGAAATGTTATGTAGTGTAAATTCTTAATGCACTATGTTCGTAATTCTCATTCATAAATGTTTAGCCCCAATTTGATTATACGATGACAATTAATTATCATTTGCTGGAGTTGCTTCATACTTCGATAATAACGAATCACAGTTACTCTTCCTATGATACATATATATACGTCTACATACATACATACATACATATATATATATATATATATATATATATATGCACACATGAGTGTGTGTGTGTGTGTTCATGTGTGTGTATTATATGCACAGCACATGAACTATAAAGTACTTACGTATCATCTCAATGAAGGCATATAAACATCTCATACTTATAACATGCCATTCCTTATTGTACTTTATAAATTACAACCAAAGATCTTCGTTAATGGATGTTTAAAAATCCTGCCTCCATCAGTCTAATGCGGTCATTTTCCTCAATTGCAGCCAAAAGACCAACCATACTAATGCCATCATACCTTTGTCCTGCAGCGCCACTGATTTGCACTCTACCTTCAAATGCATTTGCACTTATCACACTTTCTCATGTACTATCAACAAAAATAACCTACAATGTCAATTGTCAGTACAACTAAATGTTTACCGTATGGTGCAAATGGTTCCATTGTTGAATTTATTACATACACAACTTATAATTTCCAATTGCCCCTTCATCAACCATGTTTATCACATAAAACTCGTATTAATAGCAATATCTTGTGCGAAAAATATTTATAGCAAACCAAATAACATATACAAAATAAGGTAACAACACAGCACAACTGCAATAGACGAACTTTACAGTGATATCCTGCGAATGTTATGTCTAATAATAGTTTTCACTTAAATATGTTATCAACTAAACACATTTAATGAAACGCATGCGGAATTCACAGGGATATTTATTTTTGTGTTGGATTAGTGGGCATGAGGTCACAAAATTGAACACGTACCTTACATTAATGCGCACAATTCGTCTTTGTTACATGCACATCCCCGTCCGCATTTGGGCCCAACGTATAGATCTTTTTCTAACCATTTCCACATGTGCTTTCTGCCAAACCATTTTCGGATGCCCACGAGATTTCACTACGGTTGGATCTCTCAATCCGAAACTTGCTGTCGGGTTTAATTCTGTTTCCATGTTCTCCTCTTCACCGTCGAATACTATAATTTCACACCCCTCTCCTACTTCAACACTAGGCGCTATTGATTCAACCCTATGGATTAGATCACTTAGAATTCCATGCATTAGTTCCACCCTCTTAGGGACATCGCATGCAATATCAACAGCTTTGTTAAATAGCCCCTCCAATTCTCTCACCCTGCTAGATGTGCCAGATAATTGGAACTCCAAAACACCACCTCGTATTTGACTATGACATCTTTTGATATCCTTCCTCCAGCATCGCATTATATATGAACTTGGCAATGCTTCAATATCATGCTTCTTCAATACGGTTAGTGTGTGATTGCATAAGATCCCTTTTGATTTGAATAACATGCACTAACATGTAACACTTACAGTGTCCAATTTGATAGTAATATCATGACACACACACTTCCATAGTTCGTCACCCCAAAACTTCTTACTCTCCATGGAGTATTTGTGTGAATTCCTTATGATATTTTGCAATTCAACGTCTTAATATACCATTTTACGAAACTCGTCTCTTACCTCTGAATATATCTCATGTGTGTATGCCTCCTAGAATTGCTTCTCTATATTGTACTCTGTAAAGGTGGGGAGGACCGTGTTTAATGATGCATGGTCTACTTTTTCTTCCTTCTCAATCTTGTCACGAAATGCTACTTCATACTGCTCAACAAATTGCTTAAATGTCGTTCTAGAATTAACATAGCCATCGAAAAATGAATTCATGCTTTCACTCCTTTGCGTTGTTGACATTCCTCCCAAAAAATGCTTTCTTACATAAATTGGTACCCATTTACGTCTTCCAGTATACAAGTTAGTACGCTAACAGTGTTCGTGCAAGCTAAACCTTTCCAACATCATTGCCCATGCAATCTCAAACTCATCTTCGGACGAAACATCGTATACAAGGTTCATGAAAGCTTCCTTTATGTCATAATATTTTTTAAAGCTCTTCATTTTCTCAGGGAATTTTGACAAAATGTGCCGCATGCACCATCTATGTCTCACATTGGAAAACACTTCCTCCACAGCCTTGCCAACGCTAGCACATTAGTCTGTAATTATTGCAGGAGGAGGAATGTCACCCATGCATTGCAACCATTGTTTAAAAACCCATCGATATGTTGAAACCTTTTCATTTGATAACAAAGCACATCCAAGTAGAATTGGTTGCCCGTGATGATTAACACCGATAGACGGGGCAAATGGCATATGATATTTGTTTAACAAATAAGTTGAATCTACAGAAATCACATCACCAAATTCTTGATAAGCAGCTTAGCTTCTAGCATCTGCCCAAAACACATTCTTCATATGACCCTCCTTTCAACAGCTATGGAGTAGAAAAATTCACTGTTTCTCTTCTACATTTCTCTAAACATTTCATGCACTGCTTTTGCATCACCTCTGGCAATTGCCAACTTCCTTACCTTACCTAGGTAGTTTTCACAGTCTTTTTGCAAACATAGCATGCCAGCGTACCCTCCAAATTCTCCATCTAATGATCGATAAGTTTTGCACGCTCTTATCCCTACAAAATCATTCACTTCCAACCTCCTTTTCACATGGGGCAGAACAACTCTATTTTGTTGCAAGAAATGAGACTTACTTGGTGTCATCATATGGTTATGTTCGAGGCTCACCTTGTTGATCCTCCACCTCCCATCAACTTGACTTGAAGCACAGATTCTAGCCACACATTTGATACGCCCTGATGGTCTCTCTCTCATCTACTTATGGCTATTGTTGCTAGCTTTACGAGCCCTATGACATGCATAAGTCTTGAATTGTACATCACCATTTGTACCTCTCTTAGTAGAATATTTGACCGCACTAAAACCCAATCTCTTTGCATAATTTTGTTACTAAAAGAACAACTGTTCCCCATCATTAAATGACATTCCAACAATAGGTACCTCACTTGTAAAATCATTATGTCCCTCATCACCACATGCTTCTTTGGTCATCACCATGTCTTCTACAATTCTAACTTCTTCATTGCTTCCCATTCTAGGTATGAACTCCACTCTAAACTTCACAGTTAATACAAATATGGTTAGTGTTTTCAAATAAGTTACTCCCATAAATCATACAATATTAAAAATTTTCATACGATCGAATTTTCCTTCTTAACATACTTGAAATAAGATTTTGCAACACATTCGCCCCAAACTCATAATGCTAATAATTTGAAACAAACTTTCTGATTTCCTTATTGATAATTTATATCAAACCAATACCAATCATTTAACGTTATCATTTGTGCCTTTTATGACACACAGTAATGATTTCTTGCCCTCGCTAATCCTAATCTACCACAACTACTCGCTTAAATTGACACAAATAAAGGCTCAATTTTCATTAATATCTATTCTAAATTATTTGTTCACTAAACTGTAACTTTTGAATTCATTATCTTGTTATAATTACTATAAAATTACCATTCCTACTCCTATTTATTTTGTTATACAACTACGCACGAATATCCCCTGCCCCGTACACTCTTTCAACAAATCAATTCTATGTATTTCACTATATTTCCTTTTCGTTTACCGCGCAAACTTACAACATCATCTGCACATCGTCATTATCTTTCATATGCCTTAACAAAAGACATTCATACATGCCCATTAATATTTTACATCATGCATTTCATTTTTCTATCTTCTGCATTGACATACGCACTCAACACACTTGGGACCACAATAGTCATTTGTCCCCTACATTTCTCACCTTTGACACACACACACACACACACACACACATGTTTGTGTCCAAGTTACAATCCTATATGAAGGTTATTTTTGCAATGTAACAAAATGGTGATTGAATGCTGGAAGATAACTCACATAATTTATATGTATTGCATCATTAAGAAGAGCATGACAACTTGTAGATGATAAAACTACGTCGTCTTTCTCCAATGCTTTTTCGCCGATCACGTAGTTGTTGGGCTCTTGATGTTCGAAAGTGCTTCTTCCTTTACAACCATTCGTGCAGCTTCTCCATTTGGCTTCTTTGTGCAGCTTCTCCTTCAAGCTTCTTTGTACGGCTTCTTTTACAAGATTCAGTGCAAGCACAAAAAATTAATATTGCCCATCTCACTTACTGTAATTACGGTATTTCTCTCCCTATAGAATATGTTCTCTCATTTCAATACATTGTGTGGGCCCTCAAGTACTATCATATTTAAATGGCCAAGATGGTCGGGAGTCAACCCACCTAGCCATGCTTATAATCAATATACATAAACAGACCTTTTAAAACAGGTTAATCAGTTGAAGGGCACTGCTTGGACACCGATATAGAGCCATCTGTGGTCTTACGTCTTTAATTCATTTCTAGTACTTTCTAACATTTTCTCAGAAACCAAACAGGGGAAGAAAAAAAATAGAAAATAAAATTAAAAAGATACTTTTAGTCGTTTTCTTTTCGCTGCCTATTTGACAAAAGGTCGATTGCAGAAGCGTTGCTATTTTAATAATTACTGTTACGTGAAATGTACATATGTGTAATCACAGTTATTAAAGGCGCAAGGCACATCTAGGCGTAAAGGGCTCAGGAGCAAGGTGCAAGGCGAAGGCACACGCCTTATCGAAGTGAGGTAAAAAAAGAAAAGGAAAATGAAAAAACACTTTAGAACAAAAAAATCTCAATCATAATAAGTTGTAGTATAAAGTAAGCCAAATATTTTAATTAATTTCATTACATATTAATTTTTTTTCTACAGAAATTGTAATATATATATATATATATATATATATAAAATACAAAAAAAAGATAATAAAAAATAGAATTTTTATTGCTAATTTCTATTACATAAATACATAAATAAATTTAAATAGCTTTATCAAAATCAAGAGAAGAAGAAAAAAGAAGTTGAAAGAAAACAGAAGTTATGAAGAAGCAATAGAATATTAAAAAAAAAACAAAAAAAAAAAACATAGGACTGTAGACTTACTTGTAAAACTTATGAGTGAGAAGAAATTTTATGTGTAAAAAAAAAAAAAAAAAGGCGTTGCATATAGTGTTTCTTCCCTATTCTTCTTCCTTATTCTTCTGCATTTGGCCCAATAAATTCATCTTCTCTTCTTTCCTTTTTTTTTTTTTTTAATAATCCTAAACCAAAAAGTGGTCGCTAGATCTTAATAAAGCAGATCCTACGGCTCAAGAACAGCATCCTATTCACAAAACCCTAAAAAAGCTCCACCTACTCATTAAATAACAAGAAGTGCGCCTCTCCATATGCCTCACACAAGCAAAAGGGTGCGCGCTTTTATGCCTCAAACTTCGCCTATTTTAAGTCACCGGCTTTTACTACTAAGAGGCTCAAGCCTCTATGCTCTGTGTAAAGCGCACCTTTAATAATTATGTGTGTAATGAGCATGAACGATTATACTAAAAATTACACCAAATAATTAGAATGGTCATAGATAATCCCATTAAAATCAAACTATCTAAACATGTAATTAATAGCATAATATAACAAACTACTATACACCCTAACAAAATAGCTTCAAAATAAAATGCATAATGAAAACCTATAAAATAGACAAATAAGGAGACTGACTAATTTAATGAGGTTCGGCCAATTTTGCCTACGTTCTCGAATGCTACTCAATTTAATATTTCTCTAATTTAGAAATATTATAAATAGAGAGAAGAGACAATTAAGCCAATTATTCAGACTATTTTTGTTCTTCAAATGGGATGATAAATATAGGGGTGGCGGTTCTATTTATAACAAAAGCTATCGCGCCACTTGCTTTACATTCCCGATGTGGGAATTAAGCCACACAAACAACAAATCTCCACCTTAGCAAAATTTTCATATCTACAATTTTCTAAATTCTCTCGCAACAGTGTAGTGTCTTTGAATGCATTTTGAAGTGCAACTTTAATTTTTAATAACATGGATCGAGTCCAAACAATGTTTAAACTTGACAGTTATTACTACTTTCATCATCATATCAGCAGGATTCTCAGTCGTCTTGATCTTCTAAAGTAGTATGTCACCTTCCTCTAGAATTTCTCGCACAAAGTGATATCTAATATCAATATGCTTCATCCTTGCATGATAAAATTGGTTCTTTGCTAAATGAATAGCACTTTGACTATCACAATGCACCTTTATGTGATTTTGTCCAACTTTCAATTCATCAAGCAACCCTTAAAGTCAAATTGCTTCCTTAATAGCCTTGGTGATTGTCATATACTCTGCAGTTGTAGTAGATAAAACCATTGTCAACTGTAAGGTAGACTTTTAACTCATCAGTGCTTTAGCAAGTGTAAACACATAACTGGTAGTCCATCAACATTTAACCAAATCACCTACACAGTCAAAATCACAATAACCAATTATACAATGATCGACTTCTTTATCCTACTGAAAGATCAATCCAGTATCTATGGTGTTTAGGATGTACGGTAGAATCCATTTTAAAGCTTGCCAATTCTCCTTACCAGGATCATGCATATACCTGCTCACAACTTTAACTGCTTGTGAAATGTTGAGCCTTGTACACACCATAGCATACATCAAGCTACCAACTGCATTTGCATATGGAACCTTCGACATATATTCTTGTTCTGCATCATTCTTTGGAGATAAAGCTACACTAAACTTGAAATGTGGAACAAGAGGTGTACTAACAGGTTTTGACTTTCATCCATGCCAAAACACTTTAATATCTTTCTCAGATATTGCTTCTGAGTTAAATACAGTCTCCTAAATTTCCTATCTCTACTTATCTCCATATCCAGAATCCTCTTAGCTTCACTCAGATCCTTCATTTTGAATTCTCGATGCAATTAGGTCTTCAACTTCTCTATTTCTTCTTTATTCTTTGATGCTATTAGCATATCATCAACATAAAAAAGAAGATAAATGAAAGATTCATCTTGTAGCTTACACAAATACACACAATGATCACGTTTGCTTCTTGTGTACTTCTGCCTTTCCATGATCTTCTCAAATCATTTATACCATTGCCTCGAAAATTGCTTGAATCTATATAACAATTTTTCAAGTTTGCATACCATATCTTTTTTGCCAATAACCTTGAATCCTTCTGGCTGAGTCATATAGATTTCCTCTTCCAAGTCCCCATGTAAAAACTCAATTTTTACATCCAATTGAACTAGTTTCAGATCAAATTGTGCAATCAAAGCCAACAAGATTCGAATGGAGGAGTGTTTCGCAATCGGAGAAAACACTTCATTATAATCGATTCCCTCCCTCTGAGCATAGTCCTTGGTTACCAATCTTGCCTTGTAGTAAACATTTGACTTGTTATGAAATCCTTCCTTTTTTGCATATACCCATTTGCATCCAATTGTCTTCTTCCCTTTTGGCAGACTAGCTAGCTTCTATGTCTGATTCTTCTAAAGGGAGTGCATTTCTTCATCTGTAGCTTTCCTTCACCTTTCCTTTTCTGAACTTCAGATAGCTTCACTAAAAGTGGCAGGAACTTCATCATTCATAATTGGAGATGCGTAAACCATCATATCAACATAGCGAGCAGACTTTCAAATCTCTCCTTTTGGCTTACTCAAAGCAATTGATTCATGTTCCTGCAAAGGTTCTTGGATCAAAACCTCTTCATCATTCGACTCTCCTTCTACTGTAGGAGTGTCCCCATCTATTTCATCATCTATTATTGGGTCAATAATTTTTCTTTCAAACTCCACCTGTTTTGGAGTGCTCTCCACCTGCTGTAGAGTACCATCTGACTGCTTCTTAGTCACCCTTTTTAACACAATAGATTCATCAAAGGTGACATCCTTGCCAAAGATTATCTTCTTTGTCTTTGGATACTAGAGTCTATATCCTTTCACACCCGAGGCAATTCCCATAAATATAGCTTTCTTTTCTCTTGGATCTAACTTTGATTCCTTAACATGATAAAATGCAAAGGAACCAAACACATATAAGGAATCATAATCTATAATAGTTTTTTCAGACCACACCTCCATAGGAAATTTCCATCAATAGCAGTTGATGGTAATCAATTAATAAGGTAACACGCGTATGTTATAGCCTCAACCCAAAACTGTCTACCCATCCCAACATTGGATAACATACACCAAACTTTCTCCAGCAATATTCAGCTCATGCATTCTGCCATCCCATTGTGTTGCGGTGTGTGTCTAACTGTGAAGTGTCGTATAATTCCTTCATCTTCGCAAACCTTCATAAATAGATTGCTTTTATATTCTTCACCATTATCTGTTCAGAGACATTTGATCATTCTGCCTGTTTGATTTTCCACCATCTTTTTTCATATGATGAAATTGCCTAACACTTCATCTTTTGTCTTTAGAGTATACACCCAAACTCTTAAAAAAAATCATCGAGAAAGGTCACAAAGTAGTGTTTACCTCCTATTGAAGCAATTTTGGAAGGCCCCACATGTTAGAGTGAACATAATCCAATATACCCTTTGTATTATGGATTGCAGTGCCAAACTTCACTCTCACCTACTTCCCTTTGATGCAATGTTCACAAAAGTCTAGTTTGCGAGTCCGTACATTCTTCAATAATCATTTATTTGATAGACTTTTCAAGAATTTTTCACTTGCATGTCCCAAGCGCATATGTCATAACCTAGTTGCTTCTAGCTCCTTCTCATTGCTAGAAACTGTTGTTGTCCTCGTTCCAATAACTGCATTACCCTGATAGTAATACAAATTATTTATTCTTCTTAATTATTTCGTCAGCACCAATGCACTAGAGATGACTTTCATCACTTCATCTTCTGCAACCACTTTAGAGCCCTTTGATTGTGAAACTCCTACAAAGATGAGATTCTTTGTCAAACTTGGTACGTACATGACATCAATCAGAATCCTAATTGATCCATCATGATTCCTCAAATGGATTGAACCAATCCCTTCTATGATGTAAGGATTATCATTTGATGTGTAGACCACTTCATCTTTGAGCTCTTTAAAGTTAAAGAACCATTTCCAATTAGGGCACATGTGATGGCTATATCCTAAATCAAGTAGTTATGCACCAAATAAGCTTGTTGAGCATGTAATGAAAGAGCTCATTGATGTCCTCACAACTAATGAATAGACTGAGCTAGCATCATCACACTCATCTACATTTGAATCTATGACAAATTTTCCTTTATTAGGCTTTAACTTCGAATCGTCCTTCTTCCAATGGCCTTTCTCCCAAAAAAAGGCACACTCGTCTTTGTTTGATCTGGATTTTGAAAGGAATCTTCTTTTCTTTCCTATCCTTCGATTTTGCAGACGACCTCTAATAACCAGTGCCTCCCCTGCTTCACTTGCCCTTTCTCTCTTCTCCTTTTTCCTCAATTCGTGGTTGTATAAGGCAGCACAAACTTCACTAAGAGTCACTATAATTTTCCCACATTCATCAGGAAGTGATCCAAACAACATTAAAGTCAAATCTTCGTCTTTGTACGTCTCATCAAAATTCAACAGATCAGGCACTAAATGATTGAAATTTGTGATGTGATTATCCATTGTGGTACCAAGAACATAAGTAAAGCGTAACAATCTCTTCTTTATGTAGAGCTTGTTTTGACTGCTTTTCTTCATAAATTTTTTCTTAAGTGCCTTCCACAATTTATTTGCAGAAGTCTCTTTTGAGAATGCATAATTCTGCTCTCTAGAAAGACATGAGCGAATTGTATCACATGTCAACCGATTCGTGGTCTTCCACTCATTTTCCTTTATCTCTTCTAGTTTCTCCTCTTCAATAACAACATTTAGACCTTGTTGAAAAAATGCATTTAGAAGTTCACTTTGCCACATATCGAAATGGCCAGTCTCATAAAAAATTTTCACTGTAAATCTTGCGTTGGTCATAACATTCCTCGCTAGAACAGATGAGGAGGAATTTGACACCATAGGTGTGAAAGTTTTATTGTGATCAACCATTTCTACTACAGATTCTATTTAATAGCTTTCAAAGACAAAATCCAATAACCAAAAATATTTTCTGATGTGGCATATCAGACCAAGCTGCAACCACAGAGCATGCTCAGAAATCTTGGCTTTGATACCAATTGTTGCGAAAGCGTTGCTATTTTAACAATTACTATTACATGAATAGTAAATATGTGAAATGAGCATGAACGATTATACTAAAAATTGCACAAAATAAATTCTCAAATAATTGAAGTGGTTGTAGATAATCCCACTAAAATCCAACTATCCATGCATGTAATTAATAGCATAATATATCACACTACTATATACCCTAATAAAATAGCTTCAAAATAAAATGCACAATGAAAAACTATAAAGAAACTCACAAATTTAACGAGATTCGGCCAATTTTACCTACGTGCTCAAACACTACTCAATTTAATATTTCTCTAATTTAGAAGTATTACAAATAAAAAGGAGAGACAATTAAGCCAATTATACAGGCTATTGTTGTTCTTCGAATGGGATGATAAATACAAAAGGGTGGCTCTATTTATAACAAAAGTCACCGCTCCATTGCTCTACATTCTCAATGTGGGAATTGAGCCACACAAACAACAAGCTCCTCAGTTTAATCCTGTAGATGGATATGAGAATTACATGTTCACATCATGTCCAATATTCTATAGGTACATAGATATAGGTGTTCAACAAAAAATCCATTTGAGTTCCATCTAAAAATCTATGCTTAAATTACTTCAAGATCTTTAAACTTTTGTAGTAAATTCCGAAATTTTTTAGTAAAAATACTGAATAGAGACATATTGATGTTCAACAAAAATCCATCAGTGTTTCATTTGAAAATCCATGCTTAAATTACTTGAAGATTTTCAAAATCTTTTTAGTAAATATACTAAAGAACACTATGACAAGGATTCCCAACCTTCAATTTGCTATACAGCAATTTACAGAATAAATAAAAATGTTAACAAATCCAAAAATGCTCAAACATTTCAAAGCGATATTCAAGAAAAACCTTATCTGCAATAGATCACACTTTAAAAGGAAAAAGACTTTCTTTTTTTTTTTAAGCATTTACACGTGTAAAAGATGGAAAATTTTTTTTCTTTTACCTTAGGAGTAGGGCTTGGGGTAGTTAAGGATTCTTGAGGAAGAGCACTGGTCTTGGATTGAAGCCTTGCTACCCTCCTCTCTCCTAGTACTCTATTTTCCCTCTTTCTTTTGGCTGCCACTATCTCTGCTATCCCTTGGCTTGTATTCATTGCAGGTGATGCAACCACTTTTCTATTTCTTTCTCTGAGCCTCGTCCAGCCAGAAAAAGGAAGATCCCAATTAGTACAGCTTGCGTGGGCTGCAGGAGAAGACGCCAATTGGCAATATTTGCACGTTTAATAGTTATAAAAATGTACATATGACAATGTACAGAAAGAGAGGCATTTTGTGACACTTTTTCTGGTTTTCTTTTTCATGTGGAAATATCTGAAGTTACCAGATTCTAGAAACTGCGTTGTAGTGACTCCAAGCCCTAAATCTGTAAATTCTTCCAGGAAAATGGGACTTCCCTTGATGATAGAAGTTCCCAAAGAGGTCTCTTAACATCACACAATCTCTCAAGAGGTTAGCAGACTACAGCAACCTCCACAAAGGTACTATTGTTCAATGTCCAATGACAGATCTAAAATACTCTTCTAGCGCTGCTCGATCCCTGAGAAAATTTCATTTAAGACTTCCTACACAGGAAAGTTTCTCACTTGGTTACTTCCGACAGAAAAAGAATAAGCTCCGGACTCTCCCCAATTTTACGCTATTTTCCGAGAAATCAAACAAAGAGAAGCTACAAAAATCTTGGCATTTGGCAGCAACTTACGCAATGAGCCCCATGAAACCCCGCCAACCATAAAAAGCAGTTCTTAACTACAAAAGAAACTGAGAGAAATATCAAATTGAATGGTCAACCAATAAATCATTTGGCTTCTAATGAGATGTATGTAAAATGTCGGTAGTGTCAGACTCTACACCCAATAGCATTCCTCTTTTAGTGCATATCTCAGTGTTCTTGATTTTCTTCTCTGTGCATCTCACTCCCAACTCCCTCTTCTATATTAATTTCAGAAACAAAAGTTAGAATACTGTCTTAAGGGGAAATTATACTACAATCTTGTAGTTTGCGAAATATATTTAGTAAGTCACTATCTGTTTTTAAAATATATTAATTTGTCAATATATTTTACTTCTATTATACTAAGTCTTTTTATCCATTTTTTGTATAGGTCAAAAGAGAAATGCTAAAATATTGTTCTAAAAAATTTATAGTACTATCTTTTTAGTTCCACAAATACAATTAGTCGGTCTATATGTTTTAAAGGATGAAAAGAGTATTTTTGTGATTTCATAAGATCCTTTGCACGCCTGTTTTTGCTTCAAAGTTCAAACTTACTAGCCCAATCAATTTATAACCAGAAATAAATTGAGATAAACTTACTACCGATTAAGAAATTACTAACAAGGAACCTGAAATTTTAAGTGAAAATAATAATAATGGTGATGAGAAAGTTGAAGAAGTCAGGTTGAAGAGAAGTGAATTAGAAAACCAGAGTAGATGGAAATCGTTCTACAGAGCTTGATTCTTTAGATAGCTAATTTGCAATTTGTTTTTTCTATTTTTAAGTAACCATAAACAATTCAAGGTGGGTTTTAATGATTTTGGATGGCACTGTACAGAAACGGTTTTGTATTGTTTCAAATTTACATTTGGCTTATGTTTTTGAATTTCTCAACTGGGTTTATCAGATTTAAGTCATTTTCGTTTGATGAAATTGGTTTTCCTGAATTTTGGTTTTTCAATTTTAGAATTTGGTCATTATCAGAGGGAGACATTGTTTTGGTTTCTATTAGGATATGATAAGTTATATGAATCTTTTGTTTCCATTCTCCTGTGTGTTTGAGCTGAAAACAAACTAACAAGAAAGTAAGCATACAATATATGTCAAGACTTTTGCCCTTTCCAGCACAAATATATTTTTGCAATAAGAAAGGCGAAAAAAAAAAAAATCCATCCATGATCATTAAAAGCTGTTTTGCATTACATCAATTGTTAACTTACGATGACATAACAACACTCACCATTCTGTCAACATGACAAAAATGACATATTTATATATTTGAAACTAAAAATGTCTATATATACTGCAAGATTGGTTCTGTTCATTCTTCCCTACGCATTTTGACATTAAGTGGAAGTTCTTTGTAGGATTGCACCTTCTCAGCAGCTCTACGTACTGGTCTTCCAAATGAAGATCTTGGTGCTTCATTTCTTAGCTCACATACTGTTTCTTCTTTTAGACCATCTTCTTGTATTGGATTATCAACTGACTGACTGATTGAGAATTTGAGATCTTCAATCTCAAACAAGTTCTCCATAGGCTCCTTTTCTTGGGATTTGAACCTGGCAGATTGTCTTCTCAAACAGCGCCTGCACAGAAAAAATTACAGTTGAAATTACAAAATCACAAAAAGGGTTACTGTTTTCTTCTTTCTGACTCAACCTGCATCGTGTTTTTATTAAGACTTTGCAAAGTAACGGTCCCTGAAGTTGTAAATATGTGTTGTGCTCTAACAAAAATCACAATTATGCATTCAGAACTTGCCTCGCCAGGCATGAAAAGGGTAGAGAGCAAACTTACCGTTTGTTTTCAAGCTTCTCTTTTTCTATACCTTGTCTAGATGTAGTAGAAGGGCCTGTAGCTGCATGTAAATTGAAATGGTCTTATATAAGTAGCCATTATCAAGAAACAAAGACAATAAATTAAGATCAGGTGAAAATATCTACATTGACTTCTTGCTGTACGCCTTCTGATTCGATTGCTAGATTTGGTATCACTGTTAGCTTTCTGTATGCAATCTCTAGCTATATTCTTCTCTCCCTCCTTAAGCCAGCAAAGTATGATAAGGTCAAGTCAGAAAATTGCATAACTTTTAACGGTTCTGATAGTGTCATGGAACTAAAGTCTCACCTGAGGCACAGAATTTTGATTGTTGTTACTGATATCTGCTTTTCCCTGCATAATAAAGGTTAATTGATTGCGTTTGACAAATATAAAAGTAATCATTTCAATATAAACTTAATTTATTCAAATATAAAAGTATCACAGTACATGGATTTAAATTCTTGGTTTTTCTGCATAATATCAAATTTAACAATTGTCATTGCATTGTATTAATTGAGATCAAAGAATGCAAAACAAGAACGAACCTGTAGTCTCATGTTTTTGGTTTTAAGTAATGCATCCTTGCATACAAGCTCATGTTGTAATGCCTTCAACTGAAACAAAAATGCCATTTCTCAAATTGGACACAAAAATAATAATAGATCCTAAAAAAAGGACTTCTAGTTATTCAAGCAAATAGTTTAAATTAGAACAAACTTGCCTTTTCTCTTCCTAAATTAACCTCCTGTGGAATCAAAACAACATAAATTAATATCACTATGAAACGAATTCTGGAGAAGAATAAAAAAATTTTGAATTCTAAGTCAGAAGGAGAAACTAACAGCTAACATCTGGCTGTTTGATTGAGCAAGATTCCAATTTTGCAATTGCAGTTTCTGATAATGCGTTTTCAGATTCCTAAGTTGGTTATTACTGACTGCTATAATTTTACTGTTCAATCAAAATCAAGAAAACCCAAATCCATCCAGAATAGGCACAACACAACTGGAAAAAACTTATATACAAAAGAAAATTAAACTGTAAAAGGATACTCTCGGTCTTGAATAAGCCTCATCAGAGTAGCTTTTTCCTGCTCCAAAACAAAAAAAATATTAAAGTGCTTTTAAGCCAAAGAAATTGATTTGTTTCTAATAAAGGGAAAAATAAATATGAAAATAGACCAAACAAAAATTTTTACTACCATAAGAAGCTGATTAATCAAATCTTCTGTAGAATTGGCAATTGAGGGCTGCTTTTCTTCTAAAGTAACCAATTTGGCTTGTGACTGAGAATTTGTAATATCAGAGAGTCTTTTCCTTACTATGCTTCCAAATGATGATCTTTTTGCCATTCTTTCACCTTTCATGATTTTCTATCTAAAACCTCGAATGGGTTATTTTGCTGAACACAAATAAGTCAAAAAACAAACAGGATAATTGTTGAAGAAACAATTCAAGAAACCCTTTTGCTTAAAAAAAGAATTCAAAATCAAGATCAAGAAATGGAGGGATACAAGAACTGATAAATCTTTTGTTAGATTTGAGTGTGAAGTTAAGATTTGATTCAAGATGAGAAAGAAGGAGAGACGAGGGAAGTGAAAGAGAGAAAAAAGAAAAAGAAAAAGAAAAAGAGCGAAAGAGAGAGAGAGAAAGCAAAGGCAAAGACGATAACGAGTGGAGGTTCGGAGCTTTTAACGGCTTTCCGAAGCTAGGTACCAAGACGCTACCAAACCTGAATTTAAATTTCCGAACCTTTTCTTTGTTCTTCTTACTACCGACCTCGGATCCAATATGCATGGGTCCTTTAAATATTGTTCCATTTAATAATGGCATGTAGTGTAGGGATTTTGTAAGTGATTTGTTCGCTCATTTTATTTTTTAGTACTTTTGCTAATTCTCACTGAGTTAATGGTATGGATTAATTAATCTAAGTTGGTTAGGTGGGATTCACCGTAATAATAAAAAAATTACATAATTTTAGTTGATTTTTTCAACTGGAGTAATAATATATCTAAGTTACTGAGTTAAAGTGTTTGAAGACAAAAATTGGTTTAAAGTGATACTTTAACAGATCGCAAAAATAGAGTACTTTTATAATTTAAATATTTTGATTTTGTGACACTCTGAACTTTTATTTTGACTAATGAAACACTAAAATTTATAAAATTAGCTCTTTACCCTTTAATTACACCTATAAAATTGCACTTAATTTTATTGGGTTTGGTGCTAGCTTTGAGGACCATAAGTGCTATTTTATTCGAGTTATATCAGGCCATTTCAATACCCTTTTAAATGCAAATGTGGTTGAAGCTTTGGCATTAAGAAGGACATTAGAATGGGCAGAAGTGAATATGAATGGTGTGGGTGTTATCTATTCTGACAACCAACAATTAGTTTATGCATTGAATTCATCTTCTATGGATTTTTTAGATGTTGATTTACTTGTACAAGACTGAAGATTGGCTCTCAGTTGTAGAAACGACATTAGAATTCACTGGATTCGGAGACAAGCCAACGTGGTAGCTCATTCTTTTGCAAAAGCCTCTTGCCTTCATGCTAGTTTCCATGTTTGGGATGTTATTGCAAACTGTTTATTGTCTCTTCAATTATTCTCTTAATGAAGTATTTTCTTTTCCAAAAAACATAAATTTTTTTAATTTATTTTATTGAACACTTCAACTTGTAAAATTATAACAATTAAACACTCATTAAAAAATTAAAATTAATGAAAATTATTATTTCAAAGATCATGCTAATCACATATTAAGTCGATATTTTATAAATAAAAGTCAAAAATCTTAAAAGATATTTATACTAGTGTCAAAAAATAAATAATGGTACTAAAATTTATAAATTCAAGTATATGATACATCATTTGTAAAGTTTAGAGTCTCACAAAATTAAAATTAGTAAAGTTCACAAGTGAATTTATGCATCCAGCCTGTAAAAGTGGTGTAGCATTTTCTGGTACCTGTCTTGTCTAATTGTGCCCTTTGACCTTTATAGTTCCCCTTCCGCACTAAAAAAAAAAAAATGGAAAACAAAATGAAAGAGCAAGCTTGAGTGGATCTAAAAATAACATCCTGCCGCAATTAACACATTTCAATTTTCTTACTAAAATCAAGCTTCAGGGTCTTAATGTTGTTGATCAATAGTTTTAATCAGATTCTGTTAAGAGAAACATTGAAAAAAATGTAATAATAACCATTATAAACATGATTTTTCAAATACAGAATATAAAAATGGAAAAACATAAAACATTGATTGCAAAAATTCCTGTGCTAGAATTTCAGGTTTTTGTTGGGTTCAACTTTGTATAAATTCTGGTTGAGTTCAGTTTCAATTTCTTAAAAATCAGTTTATTTTGGTTTTGTGAAAGTTCAAATTGAATCAATTGAATCGAACCAAATGCTAACTCCTACACTAAGTTTGTGTTTTTTTTTTTAAATACCAAACCTGATAAATGTTTCTTGAAATTCTGGCAGGAATTCACACAATAGGAAATGCCAGATGCATCAGCTATAGACAGCGGCATTACAACCAGTCAGGAAATGGAATTTCTCCTGACAAAGATTGAAGCATCCATGGTACTTGTGAAGAAATATACAGAGAACAATGAGCTTTTCTTTGAGCAGTTTGCCAAGTCAATGATTAAAATTGGTAAAATTAATAATTAATTGGGTTTCCTGGTTTTTTAATAATCCAAAAGTAATTAATATGCCAAGGAATTGTGTTTGATTTCATAATGATCTATTTGTTCTTTATATGCTTATTCTAAAGAGATTCATTTCTCCATTTTGTTCTTGCCACTCTGACATCAAAGTGGTGGATTCTGCAGCCTTTTCTGCTGTCTACTATTGGAATTTCAGTAATTATTTTCACAAATAGCTGAAAGGTAATATTATTTTCTGCTAGTCATCACAGTTTGTCTAACAATTTATAACCCTATAAATGAACTGAACTATGGAATTTTGTATGGTTATGTTAAATTCATAAAATTGTAGTTATGTGAGTGAAGTCAACGTTCATACAGAAGGAAAACATAAAATCCATATTGCATTTCATAATTTTCTAATACTGAGAACTTACTGCATGACCAACAAATCCCAGTGAACGAAAACATGTTAATAGAAATATACCAAAATGAAGTGCAATTCAAGTTGATCACAAGGTAGATAAGTATGGATGTTATACGAGTGTCTGTATAAGAGCAAAGATATAAATCAGAAGAGACCATCCAATGGTGAATGATCAACAAAGAATCTCACTTTAGCCTTAGCATTTGAGACTTTTTCTCTTATAGTTTCAGCCTCAGCTTGTGCTGCAGCCAGTTTCTTCTTTGCCAAATTCACTTTTTCTTGAAGTGCCAATAGTTGTGGTTCACAAACTTCTAGCTCTTCCTTCTTCTCCTTGATCACTTGATTACTTCTATCCCTCCTCTCCTTCAAAGTTGAAGATTGTTTGATCAATTGTTTTGCTTCCAACATGTCTTTCAACCTTGGCTGCAGCCAGTCAACATCCAAACCTGCAGTTCTGAAATCATGAACAAGAGCAAGTGCCTTTTCGATTTCGAATTGAGGAAGCTCGCAAAATTTTTTTGTTTGAAATGTTTGGATGAACTCAGAAAGATTCTCTAATGCCAAGGAACGACCTTCTGGAGTTTTCATAAAACAATTTGCAGCTATATCTCCATACTTCTTAGCGATATTCCCAACTGTAGACGCGAATGCTTCCTTCACTCTATATCCCAAGATGGTGACCGAGGGCAAGGCAGAAGATGCTTCCACATCTAGATCAGAATCATTCTCACCCCACATACCAACCATTTCTGACAAGCCAAAACTGACAGTTTGGGTTAAACGACCGCTCATTGAGTTAGGATTTGCATTCTTGTCTAGCATTTCTTCACCCACGTTCAATGCCATTGCAGGTTCCCCACTTGAAAAAGTGTCAGCAACCAAAGGAATAGAAGAGGGATCATTTCTTTTTCTTTCAATTTGAGGTATCTCCCCCAGCAGAATGTCCCTGCGTTCTCGAGTTTCACTACTCATCATTGCCTGACTCAAAGTTGGGGGAAGTTTCACATGTTCTCTTTGGAATCCTGCTGAGAAACTTTCAGAACCTGATAACCTTGGAGATAACTGCACAAACTATTTGAATATAATTATAAAATAAATCTGATAAATCGTGGAAAAGGATAGAAAGAAAAAGCAATATGGTTTCTTCATTAAGATGGTGAATGCATGCATATGCAAATGTTTTCTTTGTTATTTACAAAATGAATGACCTACTGATTCATGTATATTGTCAATTACACCCAGACTTGGTGGAGAACAGTCGCTATTCGAGTGGCCTTCTAACTCTTCATATTCATTCGTAGATATTTCTGGCCTTGGTCCACTAGCATCTTCTGGTTCTTTAAACCTCTTTGCTGATCTTGAGAATCTGCCACATTTGAGGAGCATTTTAGCATCTGGGCTCGAGTATTTACAGGAAACTGGGTAGGATGAAGGTTCCCGAGACAACACCTGTTTAGCCAATAACAGATTTATTAGCCTGATAGTTGACAATCAAGACATGTAAGTTAACTACAAAATATATAGTCATATACTCAAATCATATCAGCTTCTCATTATTGCTTATTGATGCTTGCTCGGTGTAGGATTATGCTCGACACACATCAGATTAGACCCAAGGAATCTAAAATGAAGAAATCTATTACCAAGTACAAGTTAGATATAAGCATATCAGAAGAGATAAAACTCAGTTTCCATTTTAGTGATAAGGGCAAGGATTCTTTCGGCAGATATAAGCATATCAGAAGAGACAAAACTCAGTTTCCATTTTAGTGAAAAGGGCAAGGATTCTTTCGGCAGAGGAAAACATTAAGCATGATGGTTTATTTTAAACATCTACTTACCATCTAAGGAATACGGAGTAAATAGAATCACCTTACCGACTTGTTGTTTAGTTGGATAATGAAAATATTAATGCTAATGTGAAACTGTTAGTTCTAAAAATCAAGTTGTTGGAAGTTTAAAAAAAGGGTCAATAAACGCAAACACACCCTTTAAAAAGGTTAACCAGCGAAGGGCACAACTCAGGGACATCGATATAGAGCCTTCTATGGTTATGTCTTCCATTAATTTCTCATACTTTCTGACATTTTCTCACAAACCAAACAGGGGAAGAAAGAAAATAAAATAAAATGAAAAGCATACTTGATGATAGCAAAGTGTTGTTTTTACTCTTTGTACCCAAACAAAAAAAATGGGCAAACTTACAAGAGAACTATGAAGGAGGGAATTTTTCGGTAATTTTCTTTCCCCAGAATTTTGCTTCTCAACTCCGAAAAATCTGAAAAAGCTTCCATTTTGAAGCAGTTATATATCATTCTAGTGGCTAAAAACCCAAAATCCAAACGCAAGAAAGTTTTCATATCAAGTTGTTGCAATTTTTTTATATAATAAAACCAGAAAGTACAAAACAAAGTCAAAACCTCTTCTTGACCATGGACATCGTAAAAGATTAAGCACATATAATACGTAACATTCAGTTCTCTTGACAACGTTTTCTTAGAAACCGAACACTAGAAGGAATTTAAGAAAAAAGAAAATTGTAAAGAAACTTTGTGTAAAGGTAAATGGTTCCTTACTCTCTTGCACCAACAAGCAAAATGGGTAAAAGTCACTAAATAAAGAAAGAAAAAGGAGGGATTTTTATACTCATTTTTCCCATCATTTTGTATCTCAACACAAAAAAATTTTAAAAAAAAAAGTTCCCATTTTGAAGCACTAAAAAAAAGTGTAAATATTGAATTTTTTTTTTTTTTTCCTTGTTACCTTAGGAGTAGGGCTTGGGGTGGTGAAGGACTCTTGAGGAAGATCATTGATCTTGGCTTGAAGCCTTGTTACTCTCCTCCCTCCTTCTATTACTCTTCTTTTCCTCTTTCTTTTGGTTGCCGTTGTCTCTGCTTTTCCTTGACTTGTATTCATAGCAAGTAATGGAAGCACTTCTCCTTTTCTTTCTCAGCCTCACTAAGCCAGAAGAAGGAAAGCCTGCAGAAGAATTCTAAAACTCCAAAACCCCAATAATAAAACAGGGCTAGAGGAGGGCTTTAATTAGGTGTCTTCTTGACCGTTGAACATCCTTTGCATTTTGCTGAAACTCACACAACGTGCAGCATGTTTAAAACACGTTCACATTTTCTTTACATTTTGGGCATATTTAACATTTTGATTTTGTGTTCGTTTCTCTGCCTTTTAGAGCCAACGGTGAACTGAGCATGTAAACGACAACACAAAATACTTGGTAGAATAAAATTGGAAAAATTATAACTTTAGTGTCTAAGCTTTCAATTTTTTTCTGTGTCTGAATCGAACACACTATCAATCTAGTTCTTAAATTTTTTTTTATTTTTATAATTTGGTGTCTCCAGCAAATTTTTATGTCTAGAATACAGCTAGGCAACTGTGAAAATTTTAATGTATTGACACCTACGTGGATTAATTATTGTCATGTTTCATGACACGTCAATAAAATTACTTCTCAATATTCCCATTTATTCCTCGTTTAATGTACCCGCACCTACCTAACAACTTATTATATTATTATCATCTTCTTCTTCCTAAGTTAAGCTTTAAATGGTTGTCTGTGAAAGTTGGAGAGTAATAAACCAAAAGAATGGATTTTCGGTACTGTAGAATGCAATGCCTAGTTAGGACTTCATGGACGGAGTAGAATCCTGGAAGGCGATTTGTTGCTCGCAAAATTCGACTAATGAATTTTTTTTTTTATTTTTTGCCATTTTTTATTTTCTCATTTTTTCAAATATAATTAATTAATAAATGAAAGATTATTTGCTTTTAAAGTTGATAGAAACTATGGCTGTAACTTTTTTGAATGGATGTCCACCATGGATGTCACTGGTATTGGGACCTATTCTTTGCATCTTCACAACAAGTAAAATTGCCTTTTAAAGGCGAAATATTCTTCAACTTGATTTCCTCTTTCAACCGAATCAAAGAGATTTCTGGAGATCGATCAATCGTGCCCTAACGAGAAGGAGAGGAGAACAGTTTGGATGCAAAGCATTCATCGATCGACAATTTCAGTTTCAATTTTCTTTTTTTTCTTTCTTGTTCTTATTCACCATAAGTGGAGGTAAGTTAGGTGTGGGTGCATTAAATGATGAGTAAATGGAGAAATTAAGAAGTAATTTTGCTGCTATGGAGTTGACGCAACATGAAACATGGCAAAAATTAATCCACGTAGATACCATCACATTAAAATTGAGCCTCATAATTGCCCAACTGTATTTTAGGATATGAAAATTTGCCGGAGACACTAAATTACAAAAGTAAAAAGTTCAAAGGACCAGATTGATAGTGTTTTCCGTTCAGACGCCAAAATAGGAAAAAATTAAAAGTTTAGGCACTAAAATTATAATTTTTCCAATAAAATTAAAAGTCAACGTTTAGCTGCAGAGTTGAGTGTTTTAGGCAGACGCTAAAATATTTCACTTCTGAATCCGAAAGTTAACATTTTTTTTATAAAAATACTATCAAATTTTAAAATAATTTTAACAATATTTTTGAATATTATATATTTTATACTGTTTTTAGTGTATACATTCATATCATTAAACCAAAAATAAATCAAAGCATTAATTGTTTTATTAAATATATTATATAATTTTAAAAATATTAATTATGTATAATAAATAGATAAAATAATGCCCTTGTCATTTTGCCATCTAACTATAAGTTTGATGGCTGAATTACCCGATGTAGAACAATCAATTTCAATCTTTTTTTTTAAAGAATAAATGAGAAATTTATTAATTTAAAGAAACAAAATGAGCAAAAACAAAACGGAAAATAGAAAGAAGCATCTCCTCTATCCAAACGTATTCTTTTAACAAATTAGAATAAACTAACTTTGATAGCTTATGAATGTTACTTCTACAATCATGAACACACTGAAAATTCATTAAATTACTAACAAAAGAATCCAATGTTGATCTAAGTTATTTATTTGGGCCTTAATTTTCACAAGCCTAAATATAATTATCTATCTCACAGACCCTATCCAGCTGGCAACGGTTACCAATATTCACAACAATATATAGTTGACTACAGCAGTAGTGTACATTTTTTCTTCTTTTACATATTATAATTGAACAATTTTCTTTACAAAGAGTTCTTGATAAATACAATGTAAAATTCTCCATTTTTGTTGATTAACAATACTCTGATAATCTCATCATGGTATGAGCCTCTCCACTAAATTCCTTGATCCATTCAATCTTCTTCTACAACACCTTGATTACCTCTTTTGTTTTTTGATTACCTACAACAAGAGCATCGTCAAATTGGATAATGAAAGAGTTACAGAACAAAAACAAAAGTGAGAACTTCAAGATCCAGATCCTTACAAGCTAATGAACTCTAATAACCCTACATCTATTCTGGTAAGTGCTCCTCTCATAGAAAAGAACTATTTGTCCTAGAATAGATCCATGCTTATTGCCCTAAGAGCCAAAGATAAACTAGTTATCAATGGCTCCTATATCAAACCTACACCAAACACACAGTTGTACGAGAAGTGCTTAAAAGTAGATAGCATGGTGGTCTCTTGGATTTTAAACTCAATTTTCAAGGAAATTGTTGATGCTTTCTTATACACTAATAGTGCAAAGGAGTTGTGGGAGGAGCTAGCACAAAGATTTGGAGAAAGTAATGGACTCATGCTTTACCAAATCAAATGTGAAATTTCTGGTTTATCTCAAGGAAATTCCACTATTATGGTGTATTACAATAAACTAAAGAAATTATAGGATGAATTGATGTGTTTAAGACCTTTGCCTACTTGCCTATGTGGAGCATCTAAAACAATATCTACTATTGAAGATGAGGGCAAACTGATACAATTTTTAATGGGGCTAAATGAGAGTTAGGATCATGTGAGAAACCAGATACTCTTGATGGACCCTTTCCCAAGTGTAAATAGAGCCTATTCTATGGCATTAAGAGTGGAGGAACAAAGAGATACACACAACTTGAGCTTTGAATCAAATGAGAATATTACTGTAATGTATGCCCAAAAACCAAACAGAAACTTTTAGAAAAACACAAGAAACGCCCAAAAACCTTACAATAGAGACATGAAAAACTTTAATAAAAAAAAGGATGACAGATTCTGTGACTATTACAGAATAGGAGGACACACCAAAGATACTTGTTTCAAGTTACACGACTACCCTGAGTGCTTTTACGAAAATAAGCTGAACAATATCAAGGCAAATGCAAACCTAGTTACACAAGATCTACTAGAAACCCCCATGTTAGGGGCCGATTTTTTTCTTGATAGTTATAGAGGACTAAATGATAGTATAGCTAAATTTTATGCAGCAGTAGGTACTCAAAGTAATGAAAGAGAAAAGGCACACAAGAAGAATACAATGTTCATGAAACTTTCGCATGCAACACGGTAAGCTTTGCAAGTACCATATCCAATTCTTATCATAAATGCATGACTGTTAACGAAAAAGGTTCATGGATTGTGGATATAGGTTCCACTGATCACATGACACATAACATGCATTTTCTTTTACACTCTTCATCAACTACCTAAACCCAAACCCGTAAAGTTACCCGATGGCACAATCAAATAAGTTACTCATACAGGCACCATACATTTAAATGCTTCATTAACACTTTACAATGTCCTATACATTCCCTCTTTCACATGTAGTTTAATTTTTGTCAATACACTAGCCAAGATTAAGAAAATATATGTGAAAACCTTACCAAATCATTGCCTCTTGCAAGATTTGCAGAGTGATCTTGTTATTGCCATTGGGAAAGTAGTAATAGGTTTATGCCATTTGAATAGTGCTTCTTTTGTAACAACACAAAAACCCTCCACTTCATTTCTTTCAAATACCATTTTTATTACTTCAAACCCTTGCAAGGACCGCAATAAACATATCAGTTTCCTTTGGCATAATAGATTAGGACATATATCCAATAATAGAATGAGACACATACCAATGTTATCAAATGTTAACACTGATTCACGTGATTGTCTTGTATGCCCACTTTCTAAGCCACAAAGGCAACCATTTTATCATAGCAATAGTAACACAAAAAATCTTTTTGAATTGATTCATACTCATGTTTGGGGTCCCCACTCAATAATCTCTCTAACTTGGGCTAAGTATATGATAACAATAGTGGAAGACCATAGTAGGTACACATGGGTCTACATGGTGTCAACTAAGACCCCAAGTCTATAATGTTATCAAACATTATCTACAACTCATAGAAACCCAATTTCAAACCAAAATAAAAAAAGTCAGAACAAATAATGGGACTAAATTCAGAAACAAACAAGTGAAAGGGTTGTTCAATGAAAAGGGAATCATGCAACAATTATCATGCCCATATTCTCCACATTAAAATGGTCAAGTTGAGAGAAAACATAAAACCTTATTAGAAATTGGTAGAGCAATTATATTACAAGCCAAGTTACCAAAATTTCTTTGGGAAAAAATTCTCCTAACAGCCACACACATTGCAAATATAGTTCCTTCTGAAATTATGAACTGGAAGCCTTCTTATGAACTATTATACAAGAAAACACCTGACCTTCAATATTTCAAAGTCATAAGAAGCCTTTAATTTGCTTCTAATGTCAAGCCTCACAAAAACAAGTTTGATGCCAGGTCTATACCATCAGCTTTACTAGGCTATGCCCCACAACATAAAGGCTATAGGTTATATAACTTTCAAGACAAATCCCTATTTCACTCAAGAGACATAACTTTCAAGGAAAACACATTCTGTTGGCTTAAGGTTAATTTCTCCTTTTGACTTTGATAATTATTTTAAACCAAATAAATTTATTTATTATTATGCTAAAGATATTTTATGCAAAAATTATTATTAAAGACTATTGAAGAAATTAAATTCCTACATTCAAGACATTTATTTGAATACCATGAAGATTTTGAAAGAATTATTCTTTGGTTAGTATTATTTTGTGTCTTAGGAAATTAATGTAAGATTGAGAGAAAATAATATTCTAAGCACAAATCAAATTTTTCTCTCTTAAAAATTAATTTTAAATGATTTTGAATAAAGAAATTAAAAGAAGTGCCCAAATGATTTTCTTCACGATTTTCTATTCAAAATATTTTTGGAGTAAAATAACGTTAGCGACTATTTTATGAGTTCTGAATAGATGTTGTGTTTCTAATCACAACTGTCAGAATTCTGTTATGATTGTTGGTTTTCTGATCTTAAATGCAACCCGTGTTTTAATGCAACAACTCTCCATATTTATGCTAGCAGCTATGCATATTAAACCTAAGGGATAAGCCTCTTAAATACACTCCATGCACTGTCTTGTTTTAGCCAAAACGTGACAGAAGCATTAAATGATTTTATCTCCAATGGTTATTAAAGCAAATATGTCACTTCTCTATAAAATTTTTTCTAATTCTTCAAGTTATTGTTGGACAAGATAAGGAGCCATTGTTCAAAGCTTTCAAAAATCTCTAAGCTCTCTCTTCAACTCCCTCTCGTTTCCTTTTCATTGTTGTTCTTTAAGAGATATCGTCCAAGTGAAAAGAATTTTGTTTTCAACTCTTTCTAAAGAATAGATCTGCGTTTCTGATTTCAAATTTGTATTCTGTTCTTCCGTGCTTATAATTGCATTTCTCTCTTTCCATGTAGATTTTGTAATTTTATTATGGTTAGAGAACTTTAAATTAAATATATTTGTGTAATAGCTTAGTTGAGAAGCTATAGTATTATAGGTTATCAAGAGACCTTCTCCTTGTGTGGGATTCTAATGTCTTGATCTGAGTTTTCTAATCTCTGCAAAATAAAAAAGGGTAGAGGTTAACTAGAACCTGTAAAATCTGGTGGGTTAAGGTTAGATTTAGGTGTTAAATCTATTTTCTTGTAATTGTCGGTTTGTCTCTTACCCTTGAAAAGAGTTAACATAGTGGAGGATCTCAAGATGCGTCTTGAGGAGTGGATGTAGGCGAGTTAGTGCCGAACCACTATAAATCTCTATGTCTATCTTCTTTCATTTTTTGAAGTTCCGCTTGATTATTTTCTGATTACACAAGTATTTTTATTTTTTAGAAATGCAAAGTTACTTAAGGTTCAGTTTCTAATCGTGAATAAGCTCTATCTCTATAGAAAATTAGAACTCTGGATTTCTGTATTGTGATTTTCTCAAACTCTAATTTCTCATTGTATATTTAATATAGTTCACAATTTAAGTTGCAATTCATTTTCTAATCTTATAGAAGCTTTGTGAAGAAGTTCTAAACGCAATTACTTCTCTTCGCAAAGTCTTTCTAATCTCGCAGTAACTTTGTGAAGCAGTTCTAAACTTGATAACTTTACTTCACAGAGTTGTTCTAATCTTGTAGAAGACTTTCTAAAATCAATTACTATCGTTCACATCGTTGTTCTAATCTTGAAACTGTGTTGTGAGAAGGTTCTAAATTGAATAATTGTCTCTCATAAATACATTCTAATTCCGCTGTAACAGAATTCTAATTTGGGGTTTCAAAAGCAAAATTTGTAGAAAACCCAATTCATGGGGGGGGGGGGGGGGGGGGGGGGGGGGGGGGGGGGGGGGGGGGGGGGGGGGGGGGGGGGGGGGGGGGGGGGGGGGGGGGGGGGGGGGGGGGGGGGGGGGGGGGGGGGGGGGGGGGGGGG
>CANUEP010060594.1:0-14865 GCA_947857235.1 Jatropha podagrica | reverse complement strand
TAAGAAACAACCAAGTACATCGAGAATAGTCATCAATAAAAGTGACAAAGTAATTAAAACCCAATGTGGAACTAACACGACTAGGACCCCATACATCTGAATGAACAACGTCAAACATAGCTGCAGCCCTATTATTGACACACTTGGGAAAAGAGACACAAGTTTGTTTCCCAAGTTGACACGACTCACACTCAAGAGAAGATAATGTAGAAAGACTAGGAACTAACTAATTGTTTAAGCTTAATGAGATTGGGATGTCCAAAACGACGATGAAGGAGGTCAGCGGAAGCAGTGGAAGTAAGCGCAACTGTGGTTTTAGGTGAGGAAAGATAGTACAATCCTTGTGACTCATATCCTACTCCAATCATCTTCCCCATACATCGGTCCTGCACAAAAACATAGTCAGCTATAAAGGATACAATACAATTAAGCTGTTTGGTTAATTTGCTAATGGAAATCAGATTATATGGACATTCAGGAGTAAATAATACTGAGGTTAGAGTAACTGAGGGAAGAGGTTGTGCTTCTCCAATTCCTTTAATTACAGTTTGAGAACCATTGGCTAAAGTGACAATAGATGTGTTTGAAGGAACAGAGAGAGTAGAGAAAAGAGTTTCATTACTAGAGATGTGATCAGAAGCACCTGAATCAAGCACCCAAGGATCAGGAACAGTGGATTTGGATAGACAAGCGACTGAATTACCAGACTGAGAGATGGTAGATGACTGTTGTTTAGCTGTCTGAAATTGTAAATACTCATTATAGTCTGTTCCAGATAAGGTAATAGCACCAAATGCTTGATCAGGTAATGGCAGAAGTCCAGCACCAGTATTTTGAGCCAAGTGAGCAACAGATTTGCCAGCATTGAAGGAATGATTCTGCGATGGTTTACCATGCAATTTCCAACAACTTTCCCGAGTATGACCAGGCTTGTCACAATGAGTACAGTGTTTGGATTTGTTACCTTTCCACTTTCGAATATTATTCTGAACCGCAAATACTGATGCTTTCATATTTTGTGATGAGGCTAGGGTTACAGAATTGAAGTCGATTTTTTTTGTCTTTTTTTTTTTTTTTTTTTTTTTTTGTGTTTGTGGAAAAAGGCGGATTTGCAGAAATAAGGAGAGGAAAAATAATCAGACCACTATAGACTCTGATACCATGTGAAAGAGAGAAAAAGAAGTTTTGAAACAAGCAATTGGCTTGATGAATTTTCATATACGGTTTAAAGTATATATAATACACAGAAAATAGTTCAAAATAGGAAAATAATCTCCTAATATCTCCTAATATCCTTCTAATATATGCACAATCTACCCCAATAATTACAAGATTCTATCATAATATCTCCTAAAGATCTCGTAGTATCTTTCTAATATATGCACAATCTACCCCAATAATTATAAGATTCTAACAATGCATATATCAATTGCTGAGGATTTTGATAGTCAATCTTTGTAACTCAAATTGAGACTTCTCCATCTTTCAAAATAGTCAATGATAGATTCCTTCTTTTATTGCCAAGTAGCAGCGATTTCAATCATATTAACTATACGTTTGGTGTTGTAGAAGCAATTGAGGAAGTCCCGGTCTAGTAGTTCCCAGTTATAAATAGATTTAGATTTGAGATCTGTGTACAAATGAAAGGTGTTTCCTTTCAAGGATCAAATGAATTGATTGATGATCATATTGTTGTCTGTGCCAGCATTGTTGCAAGTTTTTATAAAGTGGGCTACATACTGTCATGGATTTCTCTTTCCATCAAATTGTTGAAATTTGGGAGGTTGGTAATTTGATGACATCTTCATCATGTCGATCCTCAAAGTGTACATCTTTGAGTATATGTAAGAAGGCTACATCATAGTCTCTGCCTGATCTTTTAGGGCTTCTTTAATTAGCTCCTTTAGTTGAATATTTGAGATCGAGTCGTCAGCAGTAAGTTTAACATATTTTTCTATGGTCTCCCTTGATGGTGTCTCTTTTGGTGGTGTAAACCCTTTCGATGCGGATTCATCCTTTTCAAACATCTGACTTTTTCTGGTCTTATTATCTAACCTATTCATGAGATAAGCAATTTTGTTAACTCTCTCCTGAAGAGCATGATTGAGGGCTTATCGTTGCAACTTGAGAGCATCTAGTTCTTCTGCTAATGTAGTTCCAGTCATCATAACACATATGACATTAGAAGAGCTCCTTATTGAAGCAGTTGACCACTTTTGGGAAGCACTTTTCTCAACAAACTCCACCCAAATTAGTGAAGTAACAACAACTTATTGAGGCAAAGGAGTCGTCTTCACATAAATTATCATCTGATTCTTCTCTTTGTTGTTGCAAACACAATTCAAGGGTTGAAGCGACTTAATCTTGAATACGATTCAACAGCCGAAAGACTTGATGTTGAATTGATGTAGAACAAACTTTGGACAATTCAAGGCTCGAAGAGACTTTATCTTGAATTGATGTAGAATGAACTTTGGATGATTCAAGGTTGAAGAGACTTGATCTTGAATTGAAATTGAAAGAACTTTGATTCTTTGGACTTAAGAGAGACTTTTTACTCTTGAATTCGATAGAGCTTTGAGGCTTCATTTCTGTCTTGCTCTTTATATGAATATGTGTGTATGTATCACCATACGAGAAGAGAGGCCTCCTATTTGAGTTTTGAGGGAGTCCGCTTGCCAAGTATCTAATTTGATTGGTCCATTTGGCAAGCTCTCATTAGTTGTTGTTGCATCATTTAGCTTACTTAGACGCTTGACTTATTCACCAAGATTTAATTTAATTGGTCCATTTGGCTAATGTCTATTGGACTTTACTACATTATTTATTTACGCAGGAAATAATATTTATCTAATAATTTTATTTTAATAACCATTTAAATATTTTCATTGGTTACTAAAATAAATTATTTAATTTAACAATTGATGATTTAATTAGCTAATTAAATAAATAAGTTTATAATTAAATTAACTTAATTAAATTTCGATGTCTACATATGTAACGCTTTGATTTTTGGAATTTATAAGTGATAGCTTATTAGATTGCTAATTTGTATCAAATTAGTTATTAAATCTATATGGTGATTCATGCATTGCATATTATTTGTGTGATTCTCCATACACAGAATGATTTCTTGATTGCGAATTGAGAGGTTATGTCTTAAGAAGCCTTGTTATGAAATTTAATGTGATTCAATTATAATTGCACCTAGGTATTTAGAATTGGGATTAAAAATGGGATAAAATTGACCTAGGAACATTTTTGCTCAATTGATGTGATTTTTCCCTATTTATTTGGCATTAAAATAATTAATTTGGTATTTATTGTCAATTATTGAAACTTGATTTTTAAATATGATTTATTAATAACTAATATTATTAAAGGATTATTTGTTAAAATATAGTTTTAATTATATGTATTATTAATTTATTATTAGCATTTCATTAAATTGGTTTCATTAATTAGGTGGGCTTATTGACTTTGGGCCATTGTGTGAGATTCAAAAAATAAAATAAAATTTGTTAACCTAATCTAAGAAGATTGGTCGACACCCTCTTCTAAGAAGAGAGTGTCGCCCTCTTCACACACACTCAAGAGAGAAAAGAGAGAAAGAGAGAAAGGGAGAGAAGGAAGAAGCTCTTCTTCCATGCCTATGATCTCCATCATAGAAACCTGCAATCAAACAACAAATTAAGAGTTAGTAATATTAGATTAGTGATTTAAGGTTCAAGTGGGTTGTGATCATAGAAGGATTGTATAATCAAGAGAAGGATGAACCTTCTAAAGTTGATAAGATTAAAGGAAAGGCATTATTATGAAGGTGAGTTGTTATTGTGCGATCTGAGGTTTGTACTCTGCAAATATATGTTTAGTTAATTTCATTTATTAATATTGATGATCATAAACATCCTTCTTCTCTCATTTATTAATTTTAAGAATTGATGTTTTTAACTATAAAATTAGAAATTTTTGTATGAATTGCACAAATTGATAAATTTGATGTTGAATGTATTATTGGGTAAGATTTGAACTTATTTTGGGATCCTTTTTATGTTTTTCATTTGTATTTGAGCTTTTCACCAAAGTTGTAGCTCTACTTCTTAACTTTTCAAAACATCTTGTTTTGTCTAATTTGGATACCCATAGCTCACATTATGATCTGAATACCAAAACTGGTTCTAACACAAAATGCTGACATGCCTCGGCCATGGAAATTTTAGAGACCATGCTCGGACTGTGGACTCCCCTGACTCTCAAAGTGTGATTGTGTATTTTTGACCTCATAATGATGCCTAAACACTCTAAATTCATACCTAATGTATCTTTGATGTGATTTCTTTTAGAATCTTATTTAAATAAGGTTAAAATCTCATGTGAACATCAAAAGAGAATACATAAGATATGAACCATGGTTAGTTGATTTTAATTGGGTATTATTACTTAATGATACTCCTTAATATGATCTATTACAGGCTAATGATATGAATTGCATGATTACATGATGGAATGAACTTAACTAAGGTGAGGTTTGATTGCTCATTCATGTAGATGAGCTAAGATATTTTATTGGATGATGCCTAATTGAATATACATGCATTGAATGATATTGCCATGTTTGGGGTTGTAATTGCACATTAATGAATAAAACTTTATGAAGCCATGATCCCTAATAAGCATGCTTAGGTTTATTCAAGAATAAAGGTGTGAAAAGTTTTGATGGGTGAAGTGAAATATTTATTAGTCAATACATGATCTTAAGTGCTAAAGAATGATACATTGTTTGATATATGATTATGCGTATTGCAAATTAAACCTAACTAAGTAATTGGATGTGTAATTAGTGTATTAGAGCTTGAAATATGAAATTTGAAGTATGACTATATAACTAAATGATTAACTAAATGACTAGTAAGTTTAATAGGAATAATGAGCAATATATTTAAATGATGTTTGAATCGAATAATGATAAGCTTAATTTCATGATTGAAATTGACATAGCCTAAATACATATAAATAGGTTGAACATATGCATAATTTCAAAAGAGGTGGTTAGGTCACATAAGTCTATAATAATGCATGTAACACCTAGTTATAAAGTTTAATTGATTGTAAATGTGATTGATTAAGTGTTAAAGGCTATAAAGGTTTGGACTTGGAATTGATAAATTATTGAATTGTATCAATTGAATGTTTAGATGTGAAATTGATTATGTTATAATTTTAGTACTTGATTTATTTGAGAATTCGATGTTTGTAGCCTGTTTACCTAGAATTGGCTGAATAGGCTTAAGTTTCTTAAATATGAAAGTTGGATTAATATTTGATTATACTTATGAGTCGATAATTTAAAGTGATGAAGTTGTTTGATATAATGCTTTAATTATAAGAAAAGTTCTCCATACCTTATTTATTAAAGAGTTGAACCATGATTGATATGGAACTGAAATGAGGCAAGTATGCGAAGTGATTACGTACTTGTTCCTTATATGACTGGATAGTGACAAATAAATGGTATATTGATATTTTGAATATAAATGTTAACATGGGGAATATGCTATGATTATTGTGACACATGGGGACCTATGAGTTCCTTTGTGTATAATGAGGTAGAAGATGCAATCAGGTATGTCTATGAATGCTTTTGATGCTATAATTGAACTTTTGAGATTCTATCTGTAATTGGACTCGGATACAAATGTAAAGGATTATAACTAAATATCTGAGCCCTTAATATGTACTTTTGTACGAATGTGGATATATTGATATTAATATACTAAGCATGCTACTAATTACTGGATTTGAGCTATCATCATATGCTAGACATAGTGTCCCACTCAAGTTGCGGACGTGCACCAATGTTCCATAGGCTTATGCCACCATTCTATAAGCTTCTGCCTAATATGTTCTGCTGGCTATTATGCCATTCTGATTTTGAATTTGATACATATTCTGCTTCTGTTTCTTCTGAGTTACTAATAAGGCCCATAAATAAAAAGATTAAATAATGTGATTGATATCATACTCTAATAGAATGTGTCCTGAAATATTTCTATATTTGTATATATGTTCCAATGATATTTTGATCTGGCAATGACATTAACAGTATTTTGATTTGCTAATGACACTAATAATGTTCTGATTTAGAATTGAGAATGTCATCCATTTGTTTTGGTACATATTTTGATGATATCCTGAAATAATAGATTTGCTTTGAATTTATCTAATATGGAATATATTTTGAATTCATTCTGATGTAGTTTATATCTTAATGACATTTAAATGAAGTGTACATGTGGAATATGAAGAAATATGATCATCAATACCTAACTATTTGTATTCCTTATATTAAGTTTGGAATAGAACCCTTTGAGATTACTTAACTGCTTGCTATGTGAATAAACACCTACATGAGTTTGTTCTTATATATATATATATATATATATAAATTGAAGTGATTTTCTATAATGTAAGTAAACTTGTATATGAATTGATTACGAGAATTTGTCTAGAAACATGAAGTGAAAATGTGGACTTATAGAACAAGTGATATGCATATTATGATAATGTGTATGGTTTTAATGGACCATACCTATATGCTATGTGATTACATATAATTGTTGTGTACCACTGAGTTTTATACTTAGTGTGATGCTTTTAACTCGCGTAAGTTGAAGTAGTTTGTTGTAGATCACGAGTACATATGTCCAGAGAAAAGATCTTCTACTTCCATACTAGAGTGTGAGTCTATACTACAGACTCATGGCATGTGTTAGATTTGAAATAATAAGAGCATTGGCTTGATTTTGTGGGGTTAGTTAAATGGAATTGTTCTAATTCTTTGAACTCTTTAAGAATTTTTTATTTGTTCCATTTGGACTTGGACTTTTATTTTGATATTGAACTTTCGATATCTTTGGAATTCTTAACATTGGATTTGAGGATAGTCCCTCTTGAAAATTATTTTATTGAAGTTGGAATGTCAAATATGTATAAAGGACTTCTGAGGACTTTATTATCACCTCGATAATATTGTATTAATTGGTTTGTTTATTTTCTTAACACTTGAGCTTTTTTAAAAGATTTGTCTAAGTTTTTAAAAATGTTTAATGGTTACCACTATTGTATTTAAAGGTTTTAAATTTTTCTCAAATTTTATAACCGTACTATTCAGGCAAGTTTGGGTTACTAAGATTTCCGCTGTACATTTTAAAGGATTTGTAAACTAAACATCTAATTTACTATATTATGTTTTCATTGATATTAGTTTTGTACTAATAAGTAAGCTTGTACGTGCCTCTGGCATAGAATGTAACATCTCTTGTTCTAGTCCTATGAGATTGGAAAGGGGGTGTTACAACATATATATCATAAATTTAGTGGGAGTAAACATATTTTCTTGATCTTATATGTTGATGACATATTTCTTGCTAGTAACAATATTGACTTATTGCACTAAACCAAGAGATTTCTAATAAGAAACTTTGAGATGAAAGATTTTGGTGATGCAACCTTCATATTAGGAATCCAAATACATTAAGATAGTTCTTGAGGTTTCCTTGGATTATTACAAAAGACCTATATCGAAAAGGTTCTTAAGAAATATGGCATGCAAGATTGTAAACCAAGTGACACCCCTGTGGCAAAAGGAGATAACTTAAGTCTTGATCAATGCCCTAAAAATGTTTTTTAGGAAAATGAAATACAAAAGATTCCTTATGCATAAGCAATAAGGAGTCTGATGAATGCTCAGGTTTGTACACGTCTAGATATTACGTACATAGCTAGAGTGTTAGGTAGATATTAGAGTGATCCAGGATTGGATCATAAGAAAGTAGTCAAACGAGTCATGCGGTATTGGCAAAGAATAAAACAGTACATGCTCCACATATAAGAGGTTGGATAAATTAGAGATCGTTAAGTATTCAAACTCCGACTTTGCTAGATGCCAAGATAGCATGAAATCTACATAAAGCTATATTTATTTTCTTGCTGGAGGAGTTGTATCCTAAAAGAGTTCTAAACAAACAATTATAGTTTCTTCCATCATAACAGTTGAGTTTATAGCATGCTATGAAGTATCGAATCATGGAATATGGCTGCAAAATTTTATCATTGGACTGCGAATTATGGATGGTGTTGAAAGACCACTTAAAGATATTTTGTGACAATAAATCAACAGTTTATATTCTAACAACAAAAGGAGCTCTACTAAATCAAACCACATAAACATTAAATTCCTTTTTATTAAAGAAAGAGTTCAAAGTGGTCAGTGTTTATAGAACATATCGGCATAAACTCTATGATTACGGATCCTCTAGCTGAGGGACTGCCACCAAAGGTCTTTCATGCACATGTTATTTATATGGGTGTCATGTCTTTTGAAGATATTCATTTTTAGTGGGAGTCTGTAATTTTATTTTTTTATTATAGACACGTCAAATTTATAGATACTTCAAGGATAATTTTCTGCAGAAAATATAATTTCTTTTAGATTTTTCACACTTTGATATTGGTATGATTTAGTTTTACTAGGACTTAATGTGGACCAGTTGAAAATAGACATGTATCTCATATTTCATGAAATTTCCATATTACACATCCATACTTGATCTTTGTCATTTAATTGTATTAATATATGTGATCAAGGATGGATTCAATTGTGACATATGCAATGAAAGTTGCATCGCTTCTATATTGGTATAATTAAATGGACAAGATTGTTTAGAAAAGCCTTTGATTATAATATCAATTTTTTGAACTTATAAGGTTTTATTATAATATACGATCAAAAGAGATATATATAGTGCAAGTGGGAGATTGTTAGAAATCATGGACATACATATATTGAAGTTAATATTGATTGTATGATTACATCTATTATAATAGGCTTGGGACCTAATTACAGGCGATGTAATTTGGTTAAAAATTAATATGGGCCTAAATTATGTTATAAAGTATGGTTTAAATGGTAGATACTTTAAATATAATTTTTAATTTTTGATGGACCAAAATAGAAATAAAGAGATTTTGTGAACAGATATATTAAGGTTATGGTCCCCAAGTTATACGCACGGTTACTTTTTTGATATCCCATCGTTAGAAAATACAGGGACTTTTTTTTCTTCTCGTGCATAGCAATTTGGAAGATCAATAACTGCAAGACACTAAGACTTCATCAATCTCATGGATCCAAGTATGCTTTGGCAACTAACATGATTACTTAATAAATTAACATGATGAATTATGGCTATAAATTAATCTTAATTTGATTAAACAATAGCTTGTAGAGATAAATGATAAGTTGTTTTCACCAAAAATATCCCAGAGTTTGTTAATGACCATATGAGCTCATCTTGCTCTCTTTCACGAGTAATGGGAATCTCTAAAATCTATTTTGCTTCATTAGGCATAAAAAAGAGGTGACTCGTTCCCTTTGTCAGCATATATTTATATAATGAATTAGTTGGCTAACAAATAAGCCTTCATTTAGATTTGAAGGAGGGGCAAAAGCTGATAACTATTTTATTTTGGCAACTAGTTATCCTTTCAAATTCGAATATGATTACCATTGCCCACAAGCCATCTCGTTCCTTTATCAATAATCTATTTTTCTTGCATCATATTTCTTAAAAAAAAACTAGATTGAAAATTCGTTTTAGCTTTCAGAAACATACACCTTGGATGATATCGAGCTTTTAAAAATTTTGCTAAATGAGAATTCATCATCTCTATATAGCTTCCAACACTGTTTAATAACCATGACTATATTGAAACTTTATATATCTCTATTTTATTTAGAAAATTAGTTTTTTTTTTCCTAAGAGTTTTGATGAATTTTTCAGCTCATCTTTCTTCTGGCCCTACCAAAATCTACCATTTGACTCTCAATTTGGTTATAAATATCCTTTTATAACATAAAACAACTCATCATATAAGTAGAATTCACTTGTCCACAAATTTTAGCAAAATTTACTTATCTTCTTTTGATAATATTTTTCCTTTCATCCCATCAGTTTTTTAGTAATTTTATCAACTAAATTGCTAAACACCAATTGCTTTCTTCTCCCTGTAATTATAAGGAAGCCCAAATATTTGCAATGTTGATAAACCTTGCGAACCTCCATTCTATTCCTCAAAATCCTTGTCTACAATATTCTATTTTTGTACTAAAAGAAATCTCATATTTCTTCAAATTGCTTGAAATTCCTTTATAGTCACGGAGAGTCTGAATCACCTTGTCTACTTCTGGTATAGAAGTAGTTCCAAAAATGATGCTATCATTTGCAGAAAGTAATGTGAAATGGAAGGAGCTCCATGATAGATTTTTTATTCCATGAATTTGATGCTCCCTTTCTGCTTTGTGAATCATACTCAAAAAAATTTCTACACAAACTAAAAACAAATATGACATGGGTCACTCTATATAAGTCCTCCTTGAGATAAAATGTAACAACATAATTTTAATAAATTACATCGAATTAACTAATATAATGTAATTTTTTAATTGGACTAAGTTTTTTTTAGGATATTTTAAATTTCATTACGAGTGTCGTCGAAAATTTCATTATCTTCCCTATTGTCACATTTATGTATCGCATATATTATAAATATATGTTATACATAAGTTCTTATTTTGTTTTTTAGCCAATCTTATTTATTTTAACTAATAGAATTTATATTTTAAAAAATATCAATATAATCAATCAAATTAAATTGTCTTCAAGATATTTTTATTAATCTATAGATCTAGCAGGATTATTTTTAACAATCCTAATGTTCTCCTTTTAATGTTTTCCTCACATTTCTACTTATATATATAATAGTTTTTTTATGACGTGCGTTGTGTATTGACTATACTCATTATTCGTACTATTCAATTTTTTATGTCATTACTCATTTTTACATATTATTTATACTTTTTATTTTTTAATGTTAAATATTAATTATAATTTTTATCTTATATTATTTAGATTTTTATAATGTTAAACAAAATTTCATATGAGATTAATATAAATATAATAATTAATTAATAAAACAGCAGTGTGTGTATACACATATACTTCAGCTCAATTTATATAATCATTTATCTAAAATTCATTATAACAACTATATATGTACAATTCTATAATATCACCTAATAAACACATTTCAGTATATTTAGATAAATAAATATAATAATAAAATATTATATATATTTTTAAAATTAAAATTTTCAACTATTCATCATCTCACGCGCACTCACCCACACAAACACACACACACACACACATGTATATATATATATATATATATATATATATATATATCATTTTAAAATTTAAGAATTTTAAAAGGCTTAAATATATATATTTTATTTTCAAATTTATTTTTTAAAATCCAATCATATTATACAAATTTAAAAAATATATCTATAATATAAAATATACTTGTTTTTTACCTCCCTCCTAAATAAATTATTTTAATTTATAATAAAAAGTGAATTAAATATTTCAAAAATAAATTTGAAAATAAAATATAAAAATTTCCAAATGTCTCATTATCATAGACATTTATAAAAAAAATAAATTTAGAAAAGATAAAACTTAAAATTTTAAAATGTTTAATTATCTATATATATATTTATTTGAAAAAATAATTTTAATTGTAGCATCCCTATTTGGTCCTGTAGAACTAAACAATGATGTCACATTTTGTGCCAGAAATACAGACTAATTTGCTTATTCATTTAATATGATTTTAGATTAAGAAATCATTTAATTAAAGAAAAGAATATAATTCATAATATATTAGAAAATTCAGTAATATATTTTTTATAACATTGCTAACTGTTTAAACACCACACCATACAAAGATATCTATATTTCATATTGTGAAGATAATGTGAGAAGGTTTATATTATTTTCTGTATATATAATGAATACAAGAGCAACTTTATATAGTTGAGCTACAGAGTTGAAATAGCATAAAATCAGCTAACTACTTACATGATATAAGTAAGGCAGTTACAACAATAAGATAAATACAAATGAAACAAACTATATCTAAACAGACTATATCTGTATATTTGGTAGTTGCTCGAACACCCCCCGTCAAGCTAAAGGTGGAGAAGAACAAAGCCGAAGCTTATCTCGGTGTTTAATAAAGAAATGCTGCCCAAGAGGTTTGGTGAGAATATCAGCAATTTGGTCATCGAAAGAAAGGAAACGAACTTGAATTGTGCGTTGTTGAACTTGTTCGCGAATGAAATGATAGTCAAGTTCTATATGTTTTGTTCGAGCGTGAAAGACGGGATTCGAACATGGATAAATATCTGCCACATTATCGCACCACAATGTAGCTGGATGGGAGGAAGAGAAGCCAAGTTCAGACAGAAGGGATCGAATCCACATAATTTTAGCAGTAGAGTTAGCAAGAGCACGATATTCACTTTTGGTGGAAGACTGAGCAATGGTTGGCTGTTTCTTTGAAGTCCAGGAAATAAGATTTTCACCCAGGTAGACTGCATAACCATTTCTTGATCGACGATCATCGGGGCAACCACCCCAATCACTATCAGTGAAGCATTGCAAGTCGAGAGTCGAATGCTTGGAGAAGAACAAACTAATACCAAAAGTAGCCTTAAGATAACGTCACACCTCTTAACTACTGTCTAATGCTCTTGAGTAGGTTGATGCATAAATTGAGATAATTTATTTACAGAGAATGAGATTTCAGGTCTGGTCAGAGTGATGTATTGCAGGGATCCAACCGTATGACGCTATTGCTCCGCATTTGATAAATGATCACTAGAGAGTTTAGAAAGTGGAGGGTTGGTCGACATAGGTGTATGACAAGGGTTGCAATCAGACATGTTAGAACTAGCTAGCATATCAGTGATGTACTTTTGTTGGGTGAGGAGAAGACCATTAGCTGAAAATTATGCCTCAATGCCTAAGAAGAAATGAAGAGATCCAAGGTCTCAAATTGGAAAGGTTGATTTGGTCTTACTTAAAAACCAATCCATTTTTGTAGAATCAGAGCATGTAAGGAGAATATCATCCACATAAATTAAAACATAGAATTTACGAGCACCTTGATGAAGAATAAACAAGGAAGAATCAGCCTTCGAAGCTTGAAAACCAAGTGCCTGCAGAAAAGAAGTGAGTCTTTGAAACCAGGCTCGAGGGGCCTATTTAAGTCCATACAATGACTTAGACAGCTTACACACATAGTTTGGATGTGAAGAGTCTTGAAAGCCAATTGGCTGCTCCATATAAATATCTGAATCAATAAAACCATGTCAAAATGCATTGGAGATATCAAGTTGACGGATTGGCCAATTTGAAGAAGTAGCAATTGAGAGAATGGTCTGAATGGTCGTAGCTTTAACAATAGGACTAAAGGTTGCTGCGAATAGCCCTTTGCAACGAGCCGAGCCTTAAACCGATCTATCTCCCCATTAGCTTTTCTTTTAATTTGATAAATCCATTTATTGCCAATGATATTTGCAAACGGAGGTCGAGGAACAAGAACCCATGTGTGATTCTGAAGCAAGGCGTTAATTTCATTTTGCATGGCATCACGCCATTCAACATACGGTTTGGCTTGATTGAAGGTTGTTGTATCTGTGAGAAGGTAATTTTTTGCTTTGGTGGAAAGATAGGCATGTCGTTTTTGCATGGTGGAAGAACGAAGCTGCATGGGATGAGTTCGAGGAGGAGAGGTTGATGTAGAAGACGCAACATTTAGTGGAGCTGGGTAACGGGTGAGATCAACAATGAGAGATAGTTGAGGGTCAATGGTTGAATCTGAGGAAGGTGATTGAGGAGAGGGAAAAGAGGGTGACGTGGTTAAAGGTGGGGACTGACCAGAATTTGAAGAGTGATCAGTGGTAGAAAATAATGGAGTAGGAGAGGGAGTAGAGAGCTTACCTGAATTTCCAACAGAACCAGTGGATGATGGAGGTACACTTTTAATGTGAAGCCATGGTAAAGTGGAAGAGTCCTTTGGAGTTGGAGATGCTGCATTATGAGAACGATACAAAAAGAGGTGAGGATTAAAAACAACATGCCTAGCAATATAAACTCTATCATTGGATTAAAAAGGGACTTGGACCAAGATAGACACAAGGAGTGCTCTGAAATGCAAATTTATGGTTATTATATGGATGTAATAGAGGAAAAATAGTGCACCCAAAGGGCTTTTGAATAGAATAATCAGGATATTTGTGAAATAAAACAAAGTACGGAGAAGAATTATTAAGAACTGGAGTGGGCAAATTATTTATAGAAGAACAGCTCATTTCAAATGCATAATTGCAATACCGTAGTGGCAAATTAGCATGCGCAAGAAGTGCAAGACTGGTATCAACAAGATGGCGAATTTTTCGTTTTGCGACACCGTTTTGTTCATGAGTATGAGGACATGCAAGTCTATGAACAATACCGACTTGTTTGAAATAGGTGTTTAGCTTTCGATATTCCCCTCCCCAGTCTGAATGGAATGCCAAATTTCATTGATTAAATTGACGATGAATGAATTGCTCAAATTGAAGAAAGACAGGATAAACGTCACTTTTATTTTTAATCAAATAAATCCATGTGTAACGTGAATAATCATCAACGAAAATAAGAGCATAGCGATGGCCAAGACTAGATAACAAGGGAGCCGGGCCCCAAACATAGGAGTAAATAAGTTGAAAGGGGGCAATACTTTTATGTTGAACGAATCCTAAAGATAGTCTGGTGTAACAGACTGATTTTCTTTTAGTGTCGGTAATAGTAATTTACCGGTCTATGAATAGTACCATCGGTCCGGGACTTGGTATTATTTTAGTCCGGAAAAATTACGGTGCATAGTTAATATTTTCTTTACTATTTTTGGAGC
>CANUEP010060530.1:0-16405 GCA_947857235.1 Jatropha podagrica | reverse complement strand
ATAGATTTATCTTTATCACTTTGTTAGATTAAAGATAAAGTTAAATAGATTTATCTTTATCACTTTGTTAGATTAGAAAGTATATAAATACCTCTGTACCTATACGTATGAAAGTGTGAAAAATAAGAATATTTTCCTCTAAGTTTTCTACATGGAGTAATGGTGGTGGTGGGAGTGTGGTGGAGGTGGTAATTAACCGTATTCAAATGAAAGTAGTGAATTCATTTATTGTGTACTATAGAAAAAAAATATAAGTTTATGAATTTAACTATACTAAAGATATCAAACAAGCTTGTTGTAACACATTTCGCTAAATTAAATGAATTTTGGTAACAAAATTATAATTTAATAATTTTAAAAATAAAATAAATCATAATAGACATTTAATTATCAAATTTATGGGGTTGTAATTTTTAGATATCAAATTTTATAATAAATTAAAATTCTTGTTATTTAATTTTCATAATAACATAATCAGAACATTGTATAATCATTGGAGGATTTCATAACATGCTATGAAACGAATGTTTAAAAATATAATCGAAGCAATATTACATATACATCAAACTTCATTATCTTTCTATATATAATTCTAAATTTTTGTTATTTGTAGTAACAATAATAATAATAATAATAATAATAATAATAATAATAATAATAATAATAATAATAAAATGTTTTCCATAACTAAATAAAATATTCAATATAGTTATTAATAATATATATTTAATGAGTAATATTTTAAAAAATGTTAAAGAAACCCAAGATAAAACTATAGCACTAAGTATCAATATTTCGGTACTAACTAACCATTATAAATGATAAAAAGCAACTAATTGCTGATTTTATAAATAAAATATGCCATCTTTTATTGTAAACAAAATTGAAATCTTTCTTTTATTTTTATTTTGACAAAAATAATTTTTTTTTTGCCTAAAGTAAAAAATTTAACTTTTTATAAATACAATGCAACTATATGTTTAATATAAAAAAAGGTTAGGTTAGTGTTTCAACTCTCCAGTCATTCTACCAAAATGCACCTCTAATGATTAGTTATCCATTTTTCGATATATGATCTGATTCATTTATTTGTTTTGCATTCCATTACCCTAACTAACTTGCCATTCTAGAAGCTCACTAGAAATGCTCTCTACTCACCCTTTTAGAATTACTTTTTCGGGTCGGGATGTCACAATTTAACTTTGGTAAATTAATTTAAAAAACATGTATTGTTGCATATTAGATTAAGATTAGAAACTAAATGATTTAAAAAATAAAAAAATTAATTAATTTCGAGTGGTAAGATCACAATATAAAAAGCAGTGTGATTAAAATAAAAAAGAGGTGCTCTATGTTACGTGTATTAGTAATACAACCTACTATATGAATCAAAAAGTTAGTGAACAATTCTGTATTCATATATAATTTTACACTTCCTTTATACTAATACTAGTAAAAGCCTGTAACTATTAGTTGAGAGACAATAAATAATGAGTTTATATTAATATTTATATTACAAGCTACTTCTAAAGAAGAGTAAAGTACAACATAACAATATAGAATTTGCAAAATTCAAAGTGATAATGCGAGAAAACACACTATCAAGAGAATATATAAGTACTATATATATACTATTGTGAGATATGTGAAATACTGATATTCAAATTGGGTTTCACAAAGATGATGTTGTTGTTGTGATTGAAGAGTAACATGAAAGTACAATATGATAAATTAGTCAAACAATTTTTTCATTTTTAATAAAATTCTTAGATAAGTCATCATTTGTTATTAATTTCTAAATATATATCATGTGTGCTGCTTATACAGTTTCATATGTAACTTGATGATATTTCAGCTGTTCAATGGAACTTTGAAGGAAGATTAATGTTTGTATATTGTTTTTGGCTACAAAGGACAAGTAGATTGTTTGGTTGTGAAAATTTCTTATGAATATTTAACATTAATGCACATTTAATTTATTGTTTGATTGTGAAAATTTCTTAGTTAAGCACTAGCTACATGGTATTTTTTTTTTTTCCTTTTTCAAACTATTGAAGACAAACTTAGGCTAAGTATGAGAACATAGTACCAATTTTCGGGCTTTTCCCCAAAATGGTGCTATGGAAAAAAATATTTCCGTAAACGGTGCTGGCTAAAAAATATTTATCAAAATGGTGTTTTGTTGACTTTCAAAGGCTTTTATTCCAGTCATAGTGCAACAAATACATTCTTGAAGTCATAGTGCAACAAAATAATTAAATTTCAATTTATTTTAATGATGTGCAGCAGCTTTGCAGTAGCTTTACAGAGTAATATTCTCTCTCCTCTGCCTTTTTTAATGTTATACTATAAGTGAAACAATGTTGCAGTGTCAATTCAATAAGTATTGCTATTGTGTCATTATAGTGTAACATTATGAAAAAGATTAAGCAAAAATAAAGAAAGAAAAAAGAATATTTACTATTACAACTGTAAAGAAGAATATTTACTATTACATCCATGAATCTCTAGTGGTCATATAAATAAAATAGTATTACATTATAACTGAAACAATATTATAGTGTCAGGAATATATTCTTTGTGTTGAGAAGGGATGCAAGTAAAGTTTAGAAAGACACGTAAAGTAAGGAGAATGGACGGAATCTTGCAGGGAGTTTTCTTTACAATTATTACATTATTAGTAGAACAATAGGTATTCCATAACTCTATCCAGCTTATATAAACCCCCTCCAATGTCTAATTGTGATGTATGTTTTTATTAATTTCCTTTCTTTCTTATGCTATTTTTAGAAAGAAATTATACACTACATATTATCATTTTCTACTACTACTCTACTAAGAAATTATTAAAAGTGTGACAAGTTAGATATAAAGATTCATGCTTTTTGGTAAGTTTATAGTACTTTTTTTTGTTAAGTTATAGTATTAATTATTATGAACAAAATATTTGACTTGTAATATTCTTTTTTGTAGACTCAGCATATGTAGGAGAAGTTTGTTTTTAAGGTACAAATTTTTTTTTATATAGAAATGTCATTTTAATTTAAGTTACTTTTTTTGTTGCATATATCTCCATATAACTTATTTATAAATTGAGTTAGAGAACATTGTAAATATAAAATTATGTTAGGTCATGAAGGTTGAGTATTAAATTATTTAAAGGTTGAGAATATTATAAATATAAAATAAGTTAAATAATCAATATGTCTAATAATGGTCAAATAAAATTAATTCTAAGGTGACATAAAATTAATTCAAATTGAAAAATATATTTTAGAGAAAATGACAACTCCATCATATGGTAGTGTGCACTGTCCCACCCCAACTGTAATTTTCTGCCCTATTAAGATCGGCAAGTAATGACAAATAGATGAGGGAGACTCTTGTTGAAGTCTTATTACTTAATAAGGATCCACCTATTAGTCTCATAATATATGCTCGTACATGCTTCTGTAAAGTGATTGAGTCTGCATTGACAAGGACCTCATTGAATTGGTCCACTAACCAAGATATAGTAAGAAAACTACCCCTTAAATATTGATGGCTCGGTCACACTCCTAGTAATTCCTCACACACATCTGCCCACTCTATACGAGTATTTTCAATCACAACATCACCATCAATAGGCAAACTTGTAAGTACGGCTACATCTTGAAGTGTGATGGTGCACTCTCCCTCAGGCATCATGAAGGTGTGAGTCTCTAAACGCCATCTCTCAACAAATGCAGTGATCAGATGTTAGTCTAGTTGAAAGAAATCAATTTGCGATACTCCATAAAATATGCTAGATTGCAAAAGAAGGAATTATGCGTGCATCTACATCATCCGATAGGTGTAGAGAAGCCTCAAAACGTCTGCATTGTAAAATTGATATATCAGCATCTCCATACCATATAGCCTCAGATCTATGATGGCATTGATGTTGTAACAAACTAGTATTTTGCGATCCAGGACTAATATAATCTCTTCTATAGTGTCCAGATGTCATTATTTTGTTGCCCAAGCTGAAATAGAAATCGAGCGGGTAGTATTTTTACTTAAATACAAAAATGGAATTAACTTAATATAAATTCAAAATAATAATAAAAATAATATTTTTACTTATATTACAACTCTTGCTTGCCTTTCATTAGATTTTTGTGCTATAGGATATTGTTCTACTATTGGATGAAAAAGTCCCTTGATTCAACTAATTAAATTTTCAAATTGTAAAACAATAATAAAAAGTTTATTAAAATTTATAATTCTATGTGAAATTCAAAGCATTATGAAAATAAATTCTAAAATAGCAGTACTTAAATTATTAAATTTTCGTATAATTTTTTACATAACTTATAATACGTTATACAACTACCCACAAAATCTAATATGGGTGATATCGAGCTCATCTTGCATTCTCATAGTTACAATAAATTATTTGGGATATCGGTAAGTGTGTAGAAACTTTTTACCACGATTCATCGTTTTGATCTTTTGTGCACTCATATAAAAACACATATACAAACTTATATATGTTTTCACATAGTCTTAATTCCAAATATTATTAGCAAGTGGAAAATACCATAAAGGGATTGTCATAATTATGATGTTCACTTTCTCCGTCTCGTTAATATTATAGCCGGCATTAATTATCTTTTGCAATATGTAGCTAACGTTGATCACATGCTCTTGCAAATTTATGGATTTCAGATTTACTTTGAGTGCATATATTTCTTTAAACAATTTTTTTACGTTTTGCTTTGCATATTCTCCTCTAAATACTCTCGGACTGAGTATAGTTGCAACCATCTACCAATAATAATCAGATAAATGCTCAATATTAAGTACTTATATTTATTATGTATATAATTATTTTAGCAAAAAAATCATATATGAAATAATCTTATTATTCCAAAATAATAATCTACATTACTATTTTATTCTAAAAATTAACAAGTCAGAAGTTATAATGATTTTTTTGTACATTTCATACAATCAATTATAAATATTTGAAAAAATGGACTTTTTTAGATAACTAAAAATTAAACCAAAAAAAGGGAAAAAGAAAGATGCAATCAAGATTCAAAGCTAAAAGCAAGTAACCAGTTGTTTTATTTCAAAAGAATAAATATCTAATCCTTTTTCGTTTCAATCACATCTCACTCAATATTTTTTTTTATCAAAATATATATTTTTTGTTATAGTCAGTTTACCCACCACCCACCCAAGTGAACTAATACAAGAGAAATTTGATATAAACAAAGAAATTACTATAATAAGAAAAAAATTTGTACAAATACAAGAAATTATTCATCAAAGTCAGATTTTTACAAATGACAGGACTATTTAGATAATTATGGTAAACCTCAGGAATGAAATAATTATTTTCTCTTTAACAAATAACAATTTTTTCATGAAAGTCATATTATCACTTTTTTTAAAACAAAACAATAGTTCATTAAGATGGGTAATTAATTCTTCAAAAAAAAAAAAAAGCAAAATAACAAATTAAATTAAAATGCTTTTGACATATAAATACAAGTTTTTACCTTCAGATAAGAGAATGACTTTTGATTTTAATGTTGAGTCTAAAACAAAATAAATACACAATATAATGAGAAAAAATAAATATATTTAAACATAATAATAAAAAAAATGTTAACATTGTTTAAAAAGAAATGTTAAAAAAAGTATATAAAATATTTATTCAATTAATAAAATATATTAACAAAAAAATAAAATGTTACTAAACCTTACTAGAGTCGCATGTGTTTTTCTATAAAAATCAAAGCAAAGTAAAAATGAAGTAACATTGTTTTCTTTACATAAATAACTAAACAAAAGTTCACAGATGTAGTAAATTGTTACACTAACAATGGTACAATAGCAACATTTGCCCTTTTTTTTAGTTGGCGTGAGAATCTTGCTTTGGACTATTGTTACACTTACACTATTGGTTCACTGTAAGCATAACAATAATGTAAAATGAGAAGTACCGAATATTTTTCTAATGTTACACTAATAATGATACAATAGCAACATTTGTCTTGGTTTCAATCACATCTCACTCAATATTTTTTTTTACCAAAATATATATTTTTTTCTATAGTCAGTTCGCCCACCACCCACCCAAATAAACAAATGCAAGAGGGATTCAATATAAACAAAGAAATTACTATAATACGAAAAAATTACACAAATACAAGAAATTATTCATCAAAATCAGATTTTTTACAAAAGACTGGACTATTTAGATAATTATGGTAAACCTCAGAGATGAAATAATTATTTTCCTTTAACAAAAAACAAATATTTCATGAAAGTCATATTTTCACTTTTTTTTAATAAAATAATAGTTCACTAAGATGGGTAATTAATTCTTAAAAAAAAAGAAGCAAAATAACAAATTAAATTAAAATGTTTTTGACATATAAATACAAGTACTTACCTTCAAATAAGAGGATGACTTTTGATTTTAATGTTGAGCCTAAAACAAAATAAATACACAATATAATGAGAAAAAATAAATATATCTAAACATAATAAAAAAATGTTAAAATTGTTAAAAAAATGTTAACAAAAAAAAAGTATATAAAATATTTACTTAGTTAACAAAATATATTAACAAAAAAATAAAATATTACCAAACCTTACTGGAGTCGCATGTGTTTCTCTATAAAAATCAAAGCAAAGCAAAAATGAATTAACATTATTTTCTTTTTATAGACAACTAAATAGAGGTTCAAGAGTGTAGTAAATATTCTTCTATTGTTACACTAATAATGATACAATAACAATATTTGCCTTGCTTTTCTAGTTGGCATGGGAATTTTGCTTTGGGTTATTGTTACATTTACACTATTGGTTCACTGTAAGTATAACAATAGTGTAAAATGAGAAGTACCAAATATTCTTCTAATGTTACATGAATAATGACACAATAGCAACATTTGTTTTGCTTTTCTAGTTGGCCTGAGAATCTTGCTTTGAACTATTGTTACATTTAGTTCACTCTAAGTGTAACAATAGTGTAAGTAAAAAAAATATTCACTGTTAGATTCGTGAACCTTTGCATAGTTGTCTACATGAAGAAAATAATGGTTTTACACTAGTGTTACACCTACAATGAACCAATAGTGTAAGTGTAATAATAGTGTAAGGCAAGGTTCCCACGCCAACTAGAAAAGCAAGGCAAATGTTGGTACTTCTCATTTTACACTATTGTTACACTTACAGTGAAACAATAGTGTAAGTGTAATAATAGTTCAAAACAAGATTCCCACGCCAAGTAGAAAAGCAAGGCAAATGTTGGTACTTCTCATTTTACAACAATAGTGTAAAATGAGAAGTACCAACATTTGCCTTGCTTTTCTACTTGGCGTGGGAATCTTGTTTTGAACTATTATTACACTTACACTATTGTTTCACTGTAAGTGTAACAATAGTGTAAAATGAGAAGTACCAACATTTGGCTTGCTTTTCTAGTTGGTGTGGGAACCTTGCCTTACACTATTATTACACTTACATTATTGGTTCATTGTAGGTGTAAAAGTAGTGTAAGACCATTATTTTCTTCATGTAGACAACTACGCAAAGGTTCACGGATCTAACAGTGAATATTTTTTTTACTTTCTTTCTTTTCACTTCTTACACCACAAGAATCTTCATAATGTTACACTAATAATGACACAATAGCAACATTTGCTGGGAATCTTGCCTTACACTATTGTTTTACTGTAAGTATAACAAATTGAACTTTGTAACTACCAAGAATATATTCCTGACAATGTGTCTTGCTCTCCCGCGAATATATTCCTAACACTATGAAATTGTTTCACTTAACTGTACATATTTTTTATATTCTCACGTTGTTTCACTGTAAGTGTAACGAATTGAACTGACACTACTACATTGTTTCACTTATAGTGTAACATTCAAAAAAGGTAAAGGAGAGAATATTGCTCTGTAAAGCTGCTGCACATCATTAAAATAAATTGAAATTTAATGGTTTTATTGCACTATGGCTGCAATAATGTATTTGTTGCACTATGACCAAAACAAAAGCCTTTGAAATGTCGACAGAACACCATTTTGGTAAATATTTTTCAATCAACACTGTTTACGGAAATATTTTTTTTCATAGCACCATTTTGGAAAAAAGCCCCCCATTTTTGCTATCTTTCATAATTGGATTTGTGAAATTATTACATGCAAATTAATTAGTAACTTTTAATTTTGAATTAAGGTCTAGAATGATTAATTAAAGTATGTTTGTCTTTAAAAAAAATTAAAGCTTGTTTCATAATGCTTTATTCAATCCTACATACATTTGTTGGCACATTTCTATCTTTTTTTTTTTTTTCTAGTTCATGGTCTAATTGATTCTGATCATAAAGAGCCTTGTAGTATGAGCTTTGTGATCCAATAAATGAGATCTTAAAACCAACAAGAAAGATCAAAGTCTAATCTACTTGCTAATCTCAATATGCTTTTAAGGGAAACTAGAAATTCAAATGCAGTAAGCATTATTTTTCAAAATAAATCTAGATATTAAATAATTTTTACTAAAAACTAAAATTCAATAACACATTTTCAAAGAGAAGAAAGAAAATTAAAGGAAATAACAATTACATAAATTGGAGAAAATTCATTTTCTTTTCATCATCAATATTCATCAATATTATTCTCACACATTCCCCTTTGGAGTAAAGTTCTTTGTTGACCATAGCTTCAATCGATCTACTTTCTTTTGCAATGTTTTGCTATGTCATTACTTCACAAAGGAACTTCAGGTGTAATCTCCATAAAAAATTTAATTCGAAGCCCAATCATGCCCACAAACGCCTAAATCTCACTATTATCTGGAACGTGTAAGAAGTAAAAAAATTTAAAAATAAATTTAATTTTACTACATTTGAATATACAGGTGCTTAAAGCATTGTTAAATTAAAGGGGAAAAAAAGAAAAAAAAAATGAAAGGAAGACCGACTTCTCTAACAAATTTTTTTATGCTATAAATAAAGAGAACTATTATGTTTCGATTTCCTCAGCTATATATCACTCTTATAAGACCAAATTCCTAAAACAGGGCATGATGTTTAAAATTTTAAAATTAACTATAATTAAAAAAACACAGATTTAATCTTGTTAGAGTTATAAATAAACGTGAAAATCACAAATCTTAATGAGAGAAGAGCAAATAACATGTTATAAAAAATATATTTTCAATTTTGCACAATCAAATAATTAAGGGAGAAATTTAACACCAAAAGCAAATAAGCACCAAATTCAAGGTAAATGAAAACAAAAATTCCTTAACCAGGTAAAATAATTACATTTAAATATCAAGTCACACTAAGCAACATTGTTTTAGTGATTTAAAAGGAGGAAACTCGCTATCAAGGTACACTTAGCAACATTATTCATTATCCGTTTCCAATAAATAATAATTAATAAATATTTTAGTATTAAATTTATACTAAACTATAACATTGGAAAAAAATTATTTTAGTAGTTAAGATCTAGTAAATGCAACAAAAAAAAACATGCAACAACACATGTATATTTTCAAGATCATGTACATTTGCAAATAATTCACAGTTAAATTGAACACATTCTTACCTAATTAACACTTGAGGCATCATTTAAATCAAGAACTCACACCTGTAAAACTTTGAATCTATGACATATTTTCAGTTACCATTATCAGAATCGATACAATATATATAATAAATTAGGAAGTAGAATAAATTAATAACATTGTTAATAACCAAAATAAATAAAAATACCTAACCAACTACACATACAAAATACACAATGTAAAAAAAATTAACATATCCATCTTCTGTGATGCCATTTCCTTTTCATTTCCTCTCAACTAGATTCCCTGTGTGGTGATAATCATATCCATTAAAACCTAATCCCAAATCCAGAGATGATGAAGATTCTTTTTCATTTCTGTATGCACTATTACTTTCATTTTCCATGTCCACTGAATTACGACTATTGTCATTATTAGCACATATAATAAATTGTGAACATTTCCATATTGTGTACATTCTTACAATGACCACACCGCCTAATTGTCTTACCCTTATTTGGTAAAGCTCCTTTACAACCTTTAGTCTTTACAGTTTTAGGGTCTTAGATAACATCTTTAGTGCAAACTCCAGATTCATTTAAAGATCCATCATCACCTTTATTGTTGTTCCAAATTTCTTCTTTATTAGTTAAATATTTTAACTTAGCTTTTGCCTTCTGATATCCTCCATCTGACTTTGATGCATAATAGCAAAACTTATCACAGTACATATTTAAAGCACCACATATGATAAATAAATCAATAGTTGGCATATCTTTTGAGGAAATACCTTAGCTTCCTTAGTCCACTGCTTGAGTATCAAAATGGGTGGAATTGTCATCAAATGTTTAGATTTCATGACACAAAAATAACGACAACAAGGAAATCCAATAGTGTCCCAAAACTGACATGAACATAAAATTTCTTTAACAGTTGGATAATAAGTCATAGTCTGTATTGATGTTGGATGCAAAAATTTAGTTAATGTATAAACATGCTTATCTAAAAAAATCTCACAATTACTAACATTAAGCAATGCCTCATCTACTAATTGCTTACATACCTTAAAAAAACACAGGTCTTGTATATATACTAGCAGTATGTCTTTCAATACAGTGTGAGTGACTTAGCATAACTGGAGCTTCATTATTACTGTCACAATCTAATTTCAATTCTTTATACCTCATTCTCTGAAGCCCTCGATCGTACTGTTGAATAAACTCATATAATTTCAAATGACTTTACAAGAAACTATTTAGATATGCATTCATACCTTCATAATGTTGTGTACTTCTCATACCAGCTAAGAATTTACTGACAAAAAATGCTTCAGCCCATCAACCACGAATTGCATACATCTTTGAAACCCATTCATGATTCTGTAACTCAAGATCATCAACCATTTTGTGCCATACCAATTCAACTCATTTACAACTTTCATTTTCTTTAGACACCGCTAAAAAATATCATAAAATCTACCATTATTCACATTTTAACGTGAATTCCTAGAGATGCCAACAACAAATCTTGTGAGTAGCCTCTGGAAAAAACTTCTCAATTGAATTTCTCATTTGCTTGTCCCATCAGTAATTACTGATTTAGGCATTTTTTATGGCATAGCATTCGAAAATATTTCTAAAACCCAATTATAACTTTCTTCACTCTCATTAGAAAGTAAAGCACACCCATATATTATGATAGCACGACGGTGATTTACTTCAACAAGTATTATAAAAGGCATTTTGTATGCATTTATTTTATAGGTGATATCAAAAATCAAAACATCACCAAAACTTACATAATATGAACGAGATCTAGAGTCAGCCCAAAACAAATGTTTCAACCTATTCTCATCGTCAATAGTATATTTGTAAAAAAATTAGGATCTCCCTCAACTTTGGCATATAAATATACTGAAGTAGTTTCTGAATCAGTATCAATAATTTGATCCCTATAATTTGCATACACAAAATTATACAAATCTTTTGTAGTAAAGCCAAAATTTTCATAACCACCCCTTGATTGACCATAAAATCCATTACTTGACTAGTTTTCACACTCACTCCTCGCATTGCTTTCACTTGAGCCGTATCATCATGGTTTAATGACTTATGAAATCTAAGGAACTAGACATCATGCATAGATACCAATGGATGATTATGAGACACAATAAAATTTAGCACCATGTATTTTTCATCATTTCTATCAAACTTGATACTAAATGAAGCCAAACATCTGATCCTAGTAACGGCTCTTGGTTCTCTTTTTCTCTCGTTATGTCAAATTAAGTAATGAAGATTATACATATAATCTCAATTACATTACATTGTCCAAAAAAAGTCTAACCAAATAATATAATCAATCATATAATATAACCTCCATTCCATTACATGGTTGATTGCACCATACCAAATATGGCCTTAGAGAAATTGTCAAACAAAGATAAAAAAAACAAAATTTTCTCATTTCTTATGTGAATGAAAGTCTCATTTTAGTTTATTTGGAATAATATTGGTTAAAAGAATTGGTTGAACACATAAATTGACCATTGTACTTCTGCAAAAAAATTTTTTGGCCACCTCAACATTCAAATAACCTTTTGGCCCCCCCTTAAATTTGTTTTTTATAATTTATGCACGCCTGACTAGAGACAGATTGCCTGAGTGCATAATACACGTGTTGACGTAGAAAAACACCATTTATTGAGTAGTGCATAAATTATAAAAGAAAATGAGTTTAGGGGGCCAAAAGGTCATTTTGAAAGTTGAGGTGGCCAAAAGATCTTTTTGTGTAAGTACAAGGGCCAATTTATGAGTTTGGTTAACGATGTGGCTGCCACATCATGCAATCATAGCATACTTAACTCACTAATTTAACAAGTGTATATCACGCCCCAATTTCTTACGTGGTCAAGTGTGGGTAAATTATAAAAGAACTAGTATAAGGGGGCCAAAAGATCATTTTGAAAGTTGAGATGGCCAAAAGTCTTTTTTGCACAAGTGTAAGGGCCAATTTATGTATTCAGCCTAAAAGAATTGTTCTAGTTCATTCATCAGAAATCCTATTGTATCATGAAAAGTTAAGTTTGCTATGGGTTTTAGTTTCATAATGTTTGGAACAATGTTATAAGACTCCTTTTGGCTAGGTCAAAAGGATAATAGATATATACACACACTTACTTTAGTAATTTCTTATATCAATTTAGACAGAGAACCAAAGTTGGAGGAATAAAATAAGAACCAAAATCCAAGTATATAGAAAGTTACTACAACTAGTAACAACTTTTTATAGAGAAAATTCAACTAATCTCAATGAGAGGCATTTTAACGAACACCTACAAAGCATGATGTAATAACACAACCACCAAATAAATAAAAATATATAGTTAACTAACCTTAATTGGACAATAAAAAATGACAACGATCTTCAACTTCATGTCTTAATCAACTAATTCTCAATGCTTTCACAGAAATCAAATAACAAAATTAATTTGGGAGAGGTGAAGAGGAAAGTAAAGGATGTGTTTAAATTATAAAAATGGAAGCAACTATTAGATAGAATTAGTGGAAACAACTATTAGATAGGATTTGAATCACTGGGTAATGGAATTATAGAGAACGAAAGGAGTAACATTAACTTCAAAAAAATATCTATTTAGGTAAACAAAAAATTTAATTTAGCCGGCAAAGAAACCCATTAGTATATGTTAACATAAAATTTAAAAAATTTCTTTTCCACGTGTAAGTATATTATTGTTTTTGTATAGGTTCATGAATTGCCTTTTTTGTACAATAGAGAAAGCTTGTTTATTTATATTCTATATATAAACTTGAAAATAGAGAAAAAATAATGAGATTTTCAATAGTATCCTTAATAAAATTTAGAATATTATAAAATGTTAATTATAGTCGATTAGAAAATTAAATTTTATTAATTGATTAGATATATTTATAAAAATTATTTTGCAAATAAAAACATATAGAGATTAATTATTATATCAGATCTCTAATATTGGCTAACAAGACAAAATAAAGGGATTTTATATTCAATTTTTGTAAAGACGAAATAATTTTATATTTATATTAGATGTAAAGACGAAAGAATTACATTAGAGAATAGCAGACGAAATAATAAAAATGAATAAAATAATATGAGAATAGAAAAAATTCATTATCTAAAGAATAGTAGAAATTAATAAATAAATAGTAAAAATTAGTATAACAGAAAAATAATAAGTAATAAATAATAAACAACCGTTGATAAATAAATAATAAAATTTTATTACGCAAAGAATAATAAATAAATAGTAAATGAAAGGTAAAAAGTAGGAATTCATATTGATATTGTATATACTAAATATTGGGTACATATAAGTTAGGAATTGATATTTTATCTATATTATATATCAAATATATATTAAGAACACTATTTGAAAAGTTTGTCTCTTCTTAACTAAGAATTACAACTCTACATATTTTTTGCTTTGGCAATTAAATAAATTTTATTTTCTTTGCATAAAAGGTTTATTGATTTTGCTATTAACAATTTTTTTATTCCATTATCAAGAGTAAGTTGAAAGCTTCTCTACTTATCGTTGTAGATAATTTTTCTTTACTTTTAAGTTATTAAATTTTTAATTTGAACTAATTCATAACTTGCAAAAAGTTACAATTTTATATCTATATTTATACTATATATCACTATTTTGAAAATCGAATCGGTAAAGATAACGATTCACTGAATCGAAAAATTTAATCGGTCAATATGATTCAATCGAATTTTTATATACAATATTTTAAAATATATTTAGTAAATAAAATTCGAACTAAAATAAAAGTCATTTTCAAATTTGGTTTTTACAAAAAGAATAAAATTAGTAAATAATTAAAAAAAGAATAAATTTGAAACTAAAAAAATTAATTAATTACCATAAAATATGCTATTATTTTTCATTTATTTAACATATCAGGACTTTGGGTTTAAAAATAAAATGGTCCAAATAAAAAAAAAACCCGCACTTTATGGAAAACCCAAGTAATTGAATCAAACCAGTTTTTAACTGATTTGGTTCAACAATTTTTAGCTGATTTTATTCGATTTTTATCGGTTCAAACGGATTTTTTAAACATTTAATTTTCCTATATAATTCGTATTGAACTGGACCATAGTCTAGTTTTCGATCCAACTAACCGATCCCGTCTAATTATAAGTTTTTAATTATAAATTCTCACTTGGTACTATTTTCAAGGAGGTAAATAAAAAACTTTAAGTCAAGTATTGAAAATGAAAATTAAGTTCTTTTAATTTATTATGTTCTGAATTTTTAAAATATAGTTAAACAATTTACTAGTAGTGTCTATTAGTTAAATAGAATGAAATTGATAAATAGATTCTGTATCTTTGATATTTTTTTGAGAGCATAGTCTGCACTTATTTGTATTATTTGACACATTATTACATTTTAAAATATTTTATAACTCTAATTTAATAAAAAAATAAAATTTTGAAATTATATTATTTAATTAATATATCAAATAAGAAAGCTCCTTTTTTAGTCTAATGAAATCGTTTTTGAAAAGCATAGGATATGAAAGTTTGAATTAATGAAAGGAATAGCTATTTGTCATATTTGCTTTCATTTTTCTTTCCATCTTTTTATACTAAAGATGAAATAAATAAAAAGTTCAAGAGCTCTCTTGTTTTATTTAATATTTTATTATTCCTTTTTTTAATTTATTGAATTTTATTTAATTTTTTTGTGATCTAATTAGATACAAAGATTACACATTTAAGATTTTAATTTTTTTTAAATAAATGTATAAGACTTTAAAACTTTTGAATTTAATCACATTTATATCTATCTATAAATTTTTGTGTACAAATTGATCCTATATGGAGCTGCTAACTCTAAATAATTTATTTTTGGATTTTATGGGAAGACATTGAGTTCAAAATCAATATATATATATATATATATATATATATATATATAAAGCAAATATTTTTTCCTAAGAAGTTGACATGTGACACTTCACAAATAAATGTTCTTCCTTGCTTTTGCCATATAAGATTCTTGGTGATGACACATGGGATTATAGTATCGTATAGGAGTATTAAATTTTGATAATATCACATAAAATTTAATTATTAGTTATATTATTATGTAAATATTGATATTAATTATCATTCAATTATGATATGGGAAAATTACTATTTCATCCCTGAGTTTTTACCAAATTAATAACTTCGTTCATGTATTTTGGTCAAATTATTCGAACGTCCCTAAGGTTTGGTTCCGTCCAACAATCTAGTTCTTCCGTCCAAAAAGGGCTGATTTTCCGTTAATTTTACATTAAAATGACAAAAAAAGCCCTAGGAAAAATTATTATTTCATCCTTGAGTTTTTACCAAATTAATAACTTCGTTCATGTATTTTGGTCAAATTATTCGGACGTCCCTAAGGTTTGGTTCCGTCCAACAATCTAGTCTTTTTGTCTAAAAAAGGTTGATTTTTCGTTAATTTTACATTAAAATGACAAAAAAAGCATTATTGTGGGACCCACAAATTAACAAAAACCAAATTTAGAAAATCTCAAAATCCTCTCTCCAATTTGCAAAAGCAATGGCCTCCCTTCCATCCTCTCTAGTTGATTTTTCGACCTCTAAACAGTCGGCGTAAGGTGATTGTCAAACCTTCAACCGCTGTTAATCACATCATTGGCCTTCCTTCCACTAGTCGAAGCCTTTACAACGCCAGTCGAGGCTCTCCTTCTTGCAGTGCCACCATGCCTTCCAATCTGCTTCTTGCGAGTTCCAGCGACATGAGTGGTAGTAACAAGGATGTTG
>CANUEP010060503.1:0-22760 GCA_947857235.1 Jatropha podagrica | reverse complement strand
TAACTTGATTTGAAAACCTACACTCGGCGGACTAATACAGATGCAACCATCGAGCATGAGACCTCTGATCAACCGTCCTCTCCAATTTCAATCTCTGAAAATACAGAAGCACAAGAACTTGGTGAGTCTTCTTTAATCCCTATTGATTCTGTTTCTAATCTTGATTCTAGTCCTTCTGACAATGACCTTGATATTCCTATTGTCTTAGAAAAGGAGTTAGAACATGCACCAAACATCTCATCTCCCATTTTATCTCCTATAATGCTGTCTCCTTTCTATAGAGCTTTTGTTTTGTCTGTTTCTTTTATTTTTATACCGCAGGATTGGCTAGAGGCATTACAGGACTCAAAATGGAAGGCTGCAATGGTTGAGGAGATGAGAGCTTTGGCACAAAACAAGACATGAGATCTTGTAATTTCACCACCAGGGTAGAAACCAGTTGGAAGTAAATGGGTGTTCACGATTAAACATAGGGCAGATGGTTCAATTGAGAGATACAAGGCTAGATTGGTTGCTAGAGGATTTAGTCAGACCTATGGAGTTGATTACCAAGAAACATTTGCCCCCATAGCCAAGATGAACACTATCAGAATCTTATTGTCTAGTGCAGCCAATCTTGACTGGGAGCTACATCAATTTGATGTTAAAAACGCTTTTCTACATGGAGATTTGAGAGAAGAGGTGTATATGGAGATCTCTTAAGGATTTGTTGATGACAAGACTATAGGAAAAGTGTGCAAGTTGAAGAAGTCATTATATGGGCTGAAACAGTCACCAAGAGCATGGTTTGAAAGGTTTAGTAGAGCCATGCTTTCTTTTGGGTACATTCAGAGTGATGCTGATTATACCTTGTTCATTAAACATCATGCAGGTAAGATCACGTTACTTATTGTTTATGTTGATGATATAGTGGTGACAGGGAATAATTCAGAAGAAATGACTCATTTGAGAAATTTGTTAGCCAAGGAGTTTGAGATTAAGGATTTTGGAAAGTTGAGATACTTTCTTGGACTTAAAGTTGCTAGATCTGAAAAAGGAATTTTCATCTTTCAAAGAAAGTATATTCTTGATCTCCTTAAAGAAAATTGATATGTTGGCATGTAAGCCTGCAGAATCACCCATTGAAGCTAATCATAAGCTTCAAGCTGGAGTGGGAAGTCCAGTCAATGTAGGCAAATATCAGAGATTGATTGGACGACTAATTTATCTTTCCTATAGTAGACCAGATATTACTTATGCTGTTAGTCTAGTGAGTCAGTATATACATGATCCTCGAGAATCTCACTTAGAAGCCGTGCATCGAATTTTGAGATATTTGAAATCAGCTCCAGGTAGAAGGTTGTTATTTTCCAAACATGGTCATTTGAAAATAGAAGGCTATACAGATGCAGATTAGGCTGGTTCCCTTGATGATAGGAGATCGACCTCAGGTTATTGTGTTTTTCTTAGTGAAAATTTGGTCACTTGGAGAAGCAAGAAACAGACTGTAGTTGCTAGGTCCAATGCAGAAGCTGAGTATAGAGCCATGGCACAAGGAATTTGTAAACTTCTATGATTGCGTAGAGTGATGAAAGAATTAAAGTTGTTTGAAAGAGCAGATACATCTTTGTTTTGTGATAGTAAAGCAGCCATCAGTATAGTGAATAATCATGTCCAGCATGATCGAACTAAGCACATAGAGATTGATCGTCATTTATAAAGGAAAAGATAGTTGAAGGTTCCATTAAAGTTTTCTATGTTACTTCAAAAGAACAACTAGTTGATGTTTTCATAAAGGACTTGAGTAGCAAGTTGTTTCATCCTTTGGTTTGCAAATTGGGTATGTGTAATATATTTGCACCAACTTGAGGGGGAGTGTAGAGATTTGTAGAATATTATCTTTCCTAGTTTAGGTTTGTTTCCTATTTAGATTATTACCATATTAGAATCATTCTTTATGTATATATAGAATAGCATTGTATAGAGATAGTGTGAATGACAACAATAAATTACTTTCCTTCAAAAATCTTCATAAATAAATAAAAACAACAATGTCATTTAACAAATTGCAATACTAGGAGTGGAGAGGGGCAGCACTTCATAGGCTATCAAGGAATATGTGATTATAGTATTTGCAAATTGTCTTTTGCCTTTCTATTTGATAAGAGAAAAAAAAAATTATTAAGAAAAAAGTTAAAATAAATTATAACATGGAAGAGGATAACGTATCCTGTTCAAAAAAAGGTCAACCTAGAGCAAGCAGCAAACAGAAACACAAAAATAACAAGAACTTTTATGAAAAGGAGTGAGGTAAGCAAAGGTACATCTCCTGTGTGCAGAATTCTTGTAAGACTGAACCGCTTTGACCACTTCGCATGATCTGCAACATCATCCCTATCCAGCAAAATATAATTAAACATAAGTTGTAACATTTCATGGATGGAAAAAAATGCAATTAGATCACACCGTATTTACTTGTGGGTAAGAAACAGGTAACGAGCTCCACCCAGCATCTCAATGTTACGTGCTAGTTTCTCTGTATATCTTGGACTGCACAACAATAAGTACTATCTGACATAAGAATAGCATAAAACCAAGTATGAATACCTCAGATTCCAAATTATGACTATTCCCATTAGTATGAAAAATTAAAAAAGAAAAAGCCAACTTTTAGGAGGTCAACCATGAGTGATATGGTTTTACCTATCTATCATTATATTTCCTTCGGGATGAACAATCAAGAAAGAAGATGCTCCGAATGATTTATCAGAGTGATAACCACAGTGATATACACCCTATAAGCATTCCACAGGCAATGAAACCATTGAAATTAAAAAAGGGAGAACAATAAAAGATATTTTTCTAGAAATTGAACATTCATGACAAAGCAAGCAATATCCAGGCAAGAAATGCATGCTTCTAGTTACAAGAAGCCAAAAATGTTTACAACAAGACGTTTAAAAGAATGCTTCATATTATTTGCTTTTCAATTGAGCAGCTGTGTATGTAAAGAAATGAAAATAAGTGCTACCGGTATTTTCTGCTCATCTATTGGCATTGGGAATGTCTTCTGCGCTTGAAGAACATCAGGAGCAGGTTTCTCTGTGTGGATTGAATTTGTTGGACAAGAAAGTAATGCCTGCAAGCATGCATGAACATTTAAAGGCAAACAGTTAGGTAATGCTGCCAAGCTAAAGTGTATTAACCCCAAGAACATGAAAGATAAAAAAGAAGTGAAAAATTTCCTTCCATCAGAATACAGTGAGGCAAAATCCATTTTAAGTGAACATTACTAATGAATAAATAATAATCAAAGAAAGGAAAAGGAAAAAAACTCAGCAAGATACATAAAACCTCAGGCAAGAGAAGTACTACAACTACAGAAATGAATGGGAACTTTTAAGTATACTTAATATTTTAGAAGAATATTTAATCCCATTGAAGCATATTTTCCCCAGACGGAAATAATCATTATGCCTACTTCTACTTATGTTCATATGCTAGTACATATTCAAAAATCAAAAAGTCTATTCCACATGTATCGCATAAGCAGAAGTGCATTCCACACATTTAACAGTATGAAACCATTTCCATTTTGTGTCTGTAACACCTACTAAAAAAATAGACATTATTGCTTTTTTTCCGTTTGAGAGTATATTCATTCAGTTCAGATAGCATCATAAAAATTTTAATGTGAACTACCAAGTTCATATTGCTGATATTACTTCTTTTTTTCTTTTTTTTAACCTATTTACCACATACATATTTTTCTGCTCCAACAATGAGCATATCAAAGCTGTTGCCTAATATTGGAAAAACTGAGGAGAGAAATTGCAAGGGAACCTGAAGAGCCATTAGCCGTTCCTCACTAGTACTTGGCTGTTTGAAAACTGCAGACTTCGCATCAATCCGAGTGAAGATTTGCTGCAAAATGTAAATACGTAAATATGCCATTATCAGAAACTCCTTTTTTAAGATTTATCATACACTCGGATGGATGAAACACGAGAGAACAGATACATGGATCATAAAATAAGTTACAAGAACTATAAGCCAAATAGAAAAAAGAAAAAGAAACTTAATAAATGAACTAGTAATACCCATTAATCAAGTAATGGTGTCCAATTCAATCACAGGACATCGACATATGGGGTACTTTGTTTGTTAGCGAGTCACTTGAGGAGATCCTAAGTCAGTTATAGTAGCTACTAGCTAGAAACAGTGGCCATACAAGCAAGAAGTGACGTATTGAATTGAATGATTTGTCAATAAGAAATTGATAGTGGAAATCACCATGAACGTGCACAGAGATTAGAAAACAAAAAGAAGAAAAACAAATTAACAAAATAATTTTTTAATGGATTTTTTGCCTACATACACAGACAACTGATTGTTATTTAGAAGGTGCACATTACATATCTATTTATAGACGGTAAAAAAGCTATCAAAAACCTAATACAACTGCTAGGTCTCACAGGATAAGTTCTTCTCCAAAATATGAATCACAACTCAACAGAAATCTAGTCCTTCTCTCTTCTGTCTCCCAATATCCTCAGATTCTCTTCTCGGCGGCCAAACAAGTTACCAGTTAATTTTTTGAGTTGAAAACCCTAAAATTCAGCCCCAACCCACCAAAAATGTTCATTCTTTAACGAAAATCCAACTGCACTTGAATGAATATAGAAGCTGTATTAAATAATCGGCGCGATTCAATTTGTTGATTGTTCATTGACTAACATATAATTGGCAATGGCAACATGAGCATGGACATGAACGATAAAGGGAAAGAGAGAGATTACAGGAGCTATCCAACGGCAAGTATCGCAGTCTATGCAAGTGTGATCAACAAAGAAATCTCCGTCTACATTTTGAGGTCGCCTGAATCTAGCCTGTTTTGGTTGCTCTTTGATTCCAGCTTTCAAAACTGGGTTTGATATGGAGGATGGACTTGCTGTGATTTTCAAAGTCAGGGCCATCTCATTCGTTTTCTTTTTCTTTTCTTTTCGTTTCTTCTAATCGTTCAAAGAAAATAAACAGTTTCAAGCGTCTTCAAGAATGATGGCGAAAATGACTGTTGGACAAAAAAATCATTTTCTTCAATCGAAATTTTGACATTTTATTGAAAGTTCAATCTATGCTTTTCACAACGAAATCAATTTTATTTTTGACTCTTACCATCATCATTAGTACATAAAGTTTCTTCCTTCTGCGTTTCTGCTATTAAATACAAATTGATTACTTCACGTTGGATTCGTCACTCTTTTTAAGTAATCAATATTATTATATAACTAACAAAGTATTGATCGGGTGGATAGCAATTGACAACAAAGTATTATTATAACTTTCAAATATAATGGTTCTCATGTTCTCTTGTAGCTTTTATGATTTTAAACATAATAGCTATTTGATTTTATAGCTTAGTTTTTGTATTCTCTCTTGTTATGATTTATGAATTATATGGTTTTTATGATTTTAAAAATAATGGCTTTAGCATTTCTTTTGAGTTCTTAAGCTCTTAAATATTGCGTTCGTGTTTTTATTGTTATTGTCTCTTTTCGGATTTATCTTTTTCTTTTCTTGAAAAAAATATTATACAGCTGACGCTCTATTTGAAGAGTGAAACTCTTTAAAATTTGAACATTTGATATCAGTTTGATTAGGAAAAATTGAAGATTTTACAGAAAAAATGTCTCCCATGGATGTTAAACATAATATCTCTTTAAAAATTATTCTTTAATTTATGAACTTTATAGCTTTTAAATAAAAAATAATTATTAATATTCTCTTATTATTATTTTCTCTTTTTGTATTTATTTTTATCTTGAAAAAAATACTATATAATTGTGTGAAGCACGGAAGATAGTCCAGAAAATTTGTGACGGATAAAATTGATAGTGAGGGACATGCTAACCTGATACACCACAAAACATTGGAGGTAATCACAAATAATAGTCTTCTAGTCAACCAAAACCTCAATAAAGAGAAGGAAATCATCCGTAAAAAAGAGATGAGAGATCTCAAGTCCCTTATAAGAGAAATGAGGGGACACGCACCTCCATTCATCACTGTTTCATTAATACAATGCCACAAACGCTCCATAGCTAACACAAACAGATATGGGGATATAGGATCCCCTGGCCGATGACTATAATAGGCTTAAAGTCTGCGGAAGCACACACATTCCAAAGAATCTTCGTATTGTTAATCGCACAGGCTAATTGGGCAAAATTGGATAATTTTTTCGAAGGTAGTGATTTTCAGCATTAACATACTAAAATATCACAAACACCATCAGGAATGATGCTACTATGTGTTAGTGGCACATGCACCAACACTATCTCAAGAACGTTGGGGAAAAGCCGCCTGAAAACTGTCAAGACCAAGGGCCTTAAAGGGATCCATGGAGTTTAAAGCATCCCTCAATTTGACTCTGTTTGGATATGTATGTTTGCGAAATTGATAAATGGTTCAAAATTAACTCAATCCTATAGTTCGGACATAATGCTCCTAAACACAGAGCGATATACATCCTTTTTAAGACAGACGATAAATTTAGATTGGAAGCTAAGGACTATGTTTTAGTTCCCACAATTTAAGTGGGAATCTCAAGATTATGTTTTCATTCTTAAATTTTGGGAACTTAAATCTCCATAGTGGCATTTTTGCAATTTAATGTATTTGGCCATTTGTTGTTGTTCTATTTCTGTAAAATGCATGCTTTAAGTAAATATGGTGAACTGAAGAAATTGGAATATGAAGTATCTGCTATTGTTGGTTTTGTATTGTTTTTTGTTTTATATTAACAGATAATTAGGGAGTGTTATAGTTTTGGGTAGGAGAATTTGAAAAACTTTATAGTACTAGTTTTCGGGTATTACAATTATTGCTACTCCTTTTCATTTCTAATTTTATTCTCAAGGATCTTACAATAGTTAATGCTTTTGGATGTTTTTTGCTTCCTATCAAATGTATTACAACTTAAAAATTGAAATCCACATTTACCATTTAGCATCTCTTTTCGTCTTCTTGCACTTTTTAGGAATTCATGAATTTAGACTTGTTAGTCTTTTTTTGTGACGTGTATTACACATTGATTATACTTTTTACGTACTCATTTTTTGTGCTTTTTTAATATTTTTTTATTTGTACAATCTTAAAATATAAGTTTTTATTGAGGTTGAAATAGATAAAATGGTTAATTTGTACTACATTTTATTATGCAAGCTATTTGAAATGCCACTGATGGCCTCATAAACTTAGGGATAATTATTAGAAATTCCAAATTCAAGGGCAATGATGGCTTCATAAACTTAGGAATACAACGAAGTTCAATTTGTAAACTTTTATGAATAAATTTAGGAATCAGGCCAAGTTCGTATACCTTATGCAACATTCTTATAAGTCTATCATATTGCCCAAGATTGCAATCAGTTAAAACCTTGGTGAATTACAATTCGGCTACATACTTTATTGTCACGATTCAAAATCGTGGACCGGACTGATATTAAGACCTCGTTGAGTTGAAAGCCCTCGAGGCCTGTAATAAGCCTAAATTGTAAAATTCATACACGAGTCCACCTATCCTCTAATAATAGTGAGCCCATAACATTATTGTCTGTCTGAGTCTAGTATCCATATAGCCTCGTCTTAATAGTAAATATCTTGATCAATCACATATAATTGAGCCCAACAAATCTCAAACATATTATGTTACTGGCCATACACAATTAGGACAATTGTAATTTCATAAAATAGTTCACTCAAGATATTATATGTTGGAAATGTACATTCTACGACTGCGGAGTTCAATATATCTGTAAACAGAGAAAATTTCTTAAAGTACCAGTGCATCAACTAATTAACTGCGTGAATTCAACATATGCTTTTATAGTTCTACGGAAAAAATTATAGAGCTTTACCGTCCTTATGAGAATCTCCTACTCATGAAAGGTTTGGTAAGAGGAGGGGGTTGAATTACACAACTCAGTGAATAACAACAAATAATGCACGACAAGAAGGTTGTGCAAAATGCATCTCAAGTCACAAAATTAATTCACTTTCAATTTATCAATTACGTGAAAATTGGTCAGTGGCATCACCAAAACCTTCGATAAGCCATCTTCTCACATGGCCTATCCTCTCATACGTGTGCACTAAGGAGCTGATCCCCATACATGACCGACCGGTCCAATTCTCGCTCAAGCAATCCCGCACCTGATTTTCTATGGTCTCTTTTCTTTCCATACCATTAGGAGGTCGCCCTGTGGTTATCCATACCACGTCAACATGTCGTCAAATACACACGGGGCGCTGATCTCCCCATACATGGCTAACAGTATCAAAGACCGTCTTAACAAATTCATAGTGACCCAATTTATTCTGATTCCATACAACCAAGGCAATTCATATAACAACACATGTAATTAACAATTTATCCAATCGAAATTCATTAGATCAATAATTAACAAGCAGTTATAATCACATGATTAAACAATGACACAATACAATTTGTTAACGATACACACAGGTATGAGCAATCAAATGCCAACAATATTGTGATGACAAAAATATTATGATATAAAAATGCATATCATGCACTATTCATCATTACGTACAGCGATAATGAGATATTTAAATTTTGGTTCTGATTTTGGTTTGGAGGAGTATTGGATGAGCTTAGTCGATTTATGAATTTAAAATATCGAAAGAATCCATCAGACAACTTATCAATGTGCAATGATAGATAAAAAACCGACCCAATAAATGACATCATATTCTCTTTGCTAAGACTAAACTGAATTCTGCACTGTCTACTTACTAAAAACCAATTAATTCAATTTTCTATTACAATCTTTAAAACAACTTAAAATTATCATCAATACAATACAACCAATGGTATTCTCATTTCAGATGAAAATAATCATTTCATCAATAATTTTCTTACCTAATTTAATTACAATCTCCAAATGCTCAAAAACTATTCAATTTATTTACTTTAATTAATCCTCAACAACCATAAAATATGTTTTTATATCAAATTATTTAATTCATTAATTCTAATAACTTTAAAAATACAATCATATTTCTATGTATAAATTAACTAATGATAATTCCTCAATACCATATTTTCGTTTTATTTAATAATTCAACTTTAATATTTTAATTCAAATTAAATATACTAACAATTTCACCGTTAAATTCATAAGATAATAATAATCAATTTTCAAAAATACTTTTAATTTTTATGTTATAATAACTAGATCAAATTCTTCAATTAAATCTAATTAATAATTTCAACTATTTTTATTAATTAAAATCTTTCTACATAAACTAATATCCACCACTTTAATAAAATTAATTCTCAATCTCAATAATTCAACTAATTAAATCTCTTAATTTTATTACAAAATTTATGCCATAAATTTTATTTTCAATCTCTAATCATTTCTAATTAATCAACTACAGAACCACAATAAATCATCTAAATTCACAATCATAATCAAATAATTGCTCGAGCACAAATGCCAAAACCAATAAAAAATTTTGGGAATAATTTGTAATACCCTCAATCACACAATATATCCCAAAAATCAAATTCGGACTGCGACTGAGATGGCTGGGATCGCATAGATTGGGACTAAGCTTGCTGGGATCGAGCTTGAGGGGCTGAGATGGGGTCACAGACGGCTGCTGGTGCAGTGGAGGCTAGCGACGACGCTAATGCTCATTGGGTCGGCAACTTGCAGCGGCTGGCCTGCTGTCTTGCTGCCGTCGCGCGGAGGAGAGAGCAGTGGCGTGACACAGGTGGCTCGCTGGGTTCAAGCGGAGCGACCGATGGCGCTGCTGGCGGCTTGGCTGGCGACGCGAACGGAGGAGGAAGGAGCAGCGGCTGTGGTGCTAGGAGCTGTGGTTTCTGGAGCTCGTGGCGGTGGCCGGCGTGGCTCAGAGAGAGAGAGATAGCGGTGAGGGGGAGGGAGAGAGAGAGAGAAGAAGAGAGAGGAAAAGGAAGAGAGATTGAAGATGAAGAAGGGGGCGCAAAAGAGAAGGGAGAGGAAAGAAAAAAGAAGAAAAAAAGTGATGTAACTAGGTTTCTAGAAGGCACTGGACCATTTCGGTTCGATTCGAACCAGCTTGGCCTGATTCAATAAGTTGCCTTGATTTTTAATCGAATTTCAGCCAACTAAATAGATCATAGGTCTGGTTAAATATTACATGACTTAAATTTACTAGCTAAAAGTTTCGAATTAAAATTAAAATTTTAATTTTTGAAATTAAAATGTTCAAGTATTTCAACCATCAACTAAGTTAACTTTGGAAACAATTAAATCATTAGAAGAACTAACTTGAGAAATTATCTAATTCAATTAAAAAAAAAATAGACTTGTGCAATTTTTTTTTTTTCTTTTGAAGGAGGATAAACTTGTATAATTGAATTGAATTTGGTATATTCCATTTCAAATGGATTTAAAATATGAAATTCAAAATATAATGTACTTTTTTAAAAATTGATACAGTCGAATCTTTGTACATTAATGATGTCGGGACAGTGAAATTTTATTAATTTAGCGAGTTATTAATTAATTGCGTAAATTAATAATTAACAATTTATAGAGTATATAATATATATCTCTACAATGTATATAATAACCTAGATATATGTAAACACTAACTTATATATATTAACTATTAATCATGCATATTAATTAAATTCATGTATTTTCATTGATAAATTTTCAGTATACCATAAATATCTTAATAAAATATATAAATTCACTCAACTATTAATGTAGTTACATGTAATAACATTAACTAAGTTATATATATAGTATAAGTCTACTCAACTATTAATGTAGTTGCATGTACTAACATTAATTAAGCTACTCAACTATACAACTCTACAAATCAAAAGAAAAAAATGGCTTCTCATATCAAAGGTATAAAAAAATCAACCATAACAAATGATATGCGTAGAGAATTATGTGACAGACAATAAATTCCAACATGCACTCAAAAGCAATTGCAACAATGAGTGTCAGAGAAGTTTAATTTGCAAGTGACTCAAGCTACAATTTCAAATACGATCAAGAGGTCAATAGAGTATTTATCAGTACCTGACATTGCAAAAGATGATGCCAAAAGACATAAAGCTGCCAAACTTTCAAAATTAGAGAAGGCTCTCTACGAGTGGTTTGTTCATTACTAAGAGTGCGTTAATATGAGTGGAAAACTAATTGTAACGAACGGAAAAGAGTTTCTAAAAAACATGTATCCCATTGATATACCTGATTTTCATTTTTCTCAAGGTTGGCTAGAGTGCTTCAAATCAAGACACGACATCGAGACATATCGTCATTTTGGAGAAAGTGGATCGTTTAAAGGTTATGGAGAACAATTTACAATCCATAAGAGAGAAACTTAATCAATTTGCTATGAAAGATGTTTTCAATATGGATGAAACTGGATTGTTCTATAGGCTACAGCCAGATTACTCTCTTGCAACAAAGCAACTTGAAGGTAAGAAACAAGATAAGGAAAGGCTTGCAATTGTTATTTGATGTAATGAGGATAGTTCTGAGAAAATTCCTTTATGGATCATTGGAAAGTACACAAAAATCATGCTGTTTCAAGAATGAGAATTTGGGTAGCATGGATTGTGAATATCGTGCCAACAAAAGAGTATGAATGACTGAAATTTTATTCCAAGAATATGTTCAATAGCTTGATGCAAAAATGGATGGTAGAAAAATTCTTTTAATTGTTGATAATTGTCTTGCTCACCCAAAAAATATTGAAAGTTTGAGAAAATTGAATTGTTTTTTTTGCCACCTAACACAACATCAAAGTTTTAGCCTTATGATGCAAGGATCATACGAGCTTTTAAGATGCATTATTGTAAACAATTTTATCGAAATCTTTTGAAGGGTTTTGAAATTGAAAACCCAAATCTAGAAAAGATTAATGTTTTAGATGCAATGAATCTTGCAATCTCGGTATGCAAAATAGATGTCCACCCAAGTACTATTGCAAATTGTTTTAAGCATTGTGAACTTTAATTGCTAGATGGTGAATCCTTGAAAAATCAAAAACAAATGGACAGTGATGGCTTGCAACAATTGCAGAATCTAATCAATGGATTGAACTATCGTAACATAATGAATGCTAAAGATGTTTTGAATTATTTGGGAGAAAATGACACGAGTTTGGAGTCGGCTATGGATGAACAAATAATTGAGAGTGTTATGGAAACAAATAAATAAAATGAAGTGAAAGATTATAGTATGGAATTAGAACAAGTTTCGCGTAAAGATGCTCTGAAAGCAACAATCACCTTACATCACTTCCTTTTACAATATGAAAACTCTACATCAGATTTTCTTAATGCTCTAAGAAAGATTAAAGATGAGATTTAAGATGATATTAATTTTTTAAAAGAAAAGTAACATTAGATTTATATTTTCAGAAACCTATTTAGTTTAATTATAAATTATGTACAAAATATTTTGATACAGATAATCAATTATTAATTTATGTCTAATAGGACCTATATGAATTTTTTTTTTTTTGTATTATCTTATAAATTTAGCGAATTATAATTTAGCGCGTTGGTTCTGACTCGAGACCGGAGAAAATTATTATTTTAGTAAGATTATTAAATTATCGAGATTCCACCGTATATAACTGAAAAATTATAAAATAAATGCTATATTTCAATCCATATTCTTAAAATTTTATTTTTAATGTTAATTATATATAAAATATAAATATTAAAAAAAAACAGTCGTAATTAATTTAAATATTAATATTTTTTTTGGAATTTTTTTATTTATTAAGAAATAAAATTTTAAAACTTTAAAAAACAGAATTTCAACATAGTAGGAAGGAATAAAAATTTTCGCTCCACATAATAGAATGAGAATGGAGTTTAAGATTCCAAGATATTTAAAACAGGATTAAAAATAATGTTATTTCAATCCATTCTAACCGAATGATATCTCTCTATTAGGGATGAAAACGATGCAAGTATTTTAGGATATTTATATAGCTCTGATCCATTTAAAAAGAATATAAATAGTTATAAATAGATTTATAATAAATACGAATAGTAAAATCACTATCCATTATGGATACGAGTAATGTATGGATAGAAATTCTGAATACCTGCTCTTTTAGATTGGTTTGGCAATGAATACCCATGGATACCTATCCATTATTAATAAAAATTATATTTTAAATATATTCAATTTGAAATAGTTTAAGATTTGCATATATCATATGGTACTTTAAACAAGTTTTAAACCGTTACTAATAGTAGAAATTTAAATAGATTTGGATGCAAATACTTAAATGAATATTTAAACGAATTTAAAATGATACGGATAGTAAAATTTTAAACGAATACAGATCTAGATAGCTTAAAATTCATAGGCACTTGCCACACTTTCATTACTACTCTAGATAGACTCATAAATTTTATCATACCTAAAGGACAAATTTGCAATTTTCCTTGAAGCTTTTCCATATTTTCAATCTCATCTCAAAATGAAATTAATCTCGTACCTACCAGAGCCAGAGTGTAAGAGTACTCATCAACCAATCAAAATTAAAAGAAAAAAAATAAAAGAATTCTAACAATCTAAGTGTATGCAACTAGTAGACTCTCCCGTACACATTTATTCATCATAAACTCTTGCAATCCGAGGACACAATTAAAACTCTCGGGCAGGGGGAAAACTTCCCGCTTGAAACCAATTAAAACAACCCTAGATGAGAAACCCAATTAGACTGAACCAAAATGCTTGAGCTTCTAAACAGTAATAAGTTGGCAGAATCATATGGATTGTACCTCGAAAGAACAAAAATTAGAACTTTCAGTGTCCTCATTGCAACAAATTAATTTTTAGTGATTGCAATAGAACTGAGGTCTAAGTTTAGTGACCACTAGTACAATTTATTTGTGCAATTTCTTACAAACAATTACATTCATGAAAACTGAAGGCAGCCAAACTTAGACCAGTAAATTCTAATCAATTTGTTGGAAAGCATAGCGCTTTCAGAATCCTAATGTATAGGTGGCAAATTCATAAAATATACCTTTTCAAGGATAGCTATCCATACTAGAGCAGATTTGGAATCTCATTATAAATATTTGCAGAGTACTCGGTGAATATATGCAAAAAGCCTGCCATCCGCCATTTCTTGTAGCACACAAGACAGGTAAATGCTAATTTGTAAACAATGTTATCATGGTGTTGGTCCTGTTGGATTGTGAGCTTCTATATCAACATGCCGAATACCAGGAACAAGCTCTTGTATCTCTTTTTCTAGCCTATCAACTTCACTTCCTAAAGCAGTAACTACTTCCTCACCTGCAAGGGGAGCCGACTTATTTGAGCAGATGCAACAGCTGAACGAAAAAAATTAAATTTGCAGGAGTGAAATGTACCATAGTTTGACATCATCTTCAGCAATGCAGTGTCATCCTTCTCCTTGGCAGCTTCACGAAACTGCATAGAACCAGTTCTAGTTACATATATGCATAAAGGCCAAACCATCAGGTAAACCAAAAACTTTATAAATAGTAACAATCATACTTCAAAATGACGTTAACCCCCAAGACACCATCGAATGACCTTTTTATAAAAATTGCACTACAAATCTCAATCTGATCAAAATTACACAATTTAAAAATAATTTCGTGGGCCCCATACTGTCCCTTGAGTTAGCTAATTCAAGGGATTGGTTAATCCTTCAAAACGCACAGTTTCCACTGTGTGCATGTCGGTTTCTCTTTTCCTCTAATGCTCATTGTCTTCTTCTTCCCCGTCTCTTTTTTCTTGTCTTTACATCAATAAAATCATCTCGTTCATCTCTTTTACTCTCTATTCCTATTAATGAAAATGGTTGGTTGATTATATTGTCAAATATTTTGGGTTTTTTACATATTTCGTGCATTATTATTCCTGCCCTAATTTCATCCTTTGGAGCAAAAGTCTGAAAATGGAGGTTGAATCCTCCGATGAGATGAGAGAAACTATATTATCAATATCATTGATCGACAAACAAAAAGTATGTCATTAAAGAAGTAAGATTTGAACTCATACCAATCTGTTTTGGCTTTCTTCCTTCCCATTTCAATGCGCAAACCCTTCTAGACTGATTAAACGTCAATCAAACTTCAATGGTTTCTCAAAGAATGATTCGGTTTATAGTGAAGAATTGAGTGATAAGAATTAGGGATTCGGTGTTTGGGAGTGACCTGAGGAAGAGACATCGACAAGAGACGTTTTCTAGTTATGATGGAAACGGTGCATTTTGAAGGATTAACCAAGGGACAGTGCGGGACCTACGAAACTATTTTCAAATTGTGTAATTTTGATCAGATTCAGATTGTGGTGCAATTTTTACAAAAAGGTCATTTTAGGGAGTCTGAGGAGTTAAGGTCATTTTGGGATATGATTATTACAATTCGTAAAGTTCAGAGTTTACCTGATGGTTTGGCCTATGCATAAAGACATCGACCAAATTAGAAATTCATGTGGTTTTGCCTTTCATTTCAGACCTTCAACGAGCAGCCAATACCACACACACGTAAAAGCAAAGAACAAGCTCGGAATACTATAGATGAAATATCTAGAAGGATAGAACATAAAAGAAATACCTACTCACAAACTATAACTAATAACTTGTTTTTGGATTGATTAAGAGATGGATGCCATTGAATGCTTCGAGGGTTCAAATATGCAAATCTTATCTCATAAAAAACCATGAAAATGATAATTAAAATTGCCTATAAAAATTATAAAATTTTGTTCATATGATTTTTTGAATTAATATTTAACTTCTATATCTAATACTAAAAACTGTTAACTGTGCAAGGAAAAAATATCATCTCCACATGATAAGAACTTATTATGTAAAAGTAGACAGATAGGCACTCACTGCTGATTAAAGCCATCAGAATCAAACAAACTCTAGAGCCCTTAGTTGTTAATTGGTTAATTAGCTAGAAGATATCATCACTCTAAGAGCCCTATAATAATAAAGAGGAAAAAAACAGAAGCAATTCGATGTAATCAAATTCAGTCCTGAATAAACAGATCATTTTTCTCTATCTTTGTCTCATAGCACATGGTGAACATGTTTCCTCACCGCACAACACCCACTACAATACATTCATAGCTTATCAAATTGCATCCGATAAAATTCTCCCATTGATGTAGTATGGGATTCCTCTCACACTTATATGCTTCACGCATCTTGCTTTAATCCAATGATAGACATCCTCATTACTCTCATATTTTAATAATAGAGTCACATAATTTAAGTGTGCCATGTTGGACCTCAATGGCATCTAGGTTATACACACTTAAATTAGCATATATCCTCTTGGCTGCGGTTTTTCAACTCACATGACCAAAACAAATAGATAAATACCTGAGACCAATCCTTTATGTTATCCAACAATCATAGACAATATTCTTATCATGCCAGATGTTTGAATACTAGTGACTATCCTTTAATACATATCATTTTCATTCAAAAATTTTCCATTTAATATCTCTTTTGACTCTATCACATGCCTTCTCTAAATCTATACATACCATAAGGAGGAATTTTTCTTCTCTTAAAACTTCTCTATTGACCCTCTTATTAAAGATATTGCCTCAACAACCATCTTCTTGGCAGAAAACCTGAATAGGCTCCTAGAGGTATGTTGAAATCTTTATAATTAATATTGATTTACTTTCCTAATTAGCTAGACTTTCCTAATTAATTATTTTCCTATTCTAAAGAAATTATTGTATGTAAATTACCTGGTGTAGGGATTGTAGATAACACACAACAGAAAGGAATACAAAATCTGTCCTTCAATTTCTTCATGGTATCAGAGCCATTGCCATGAATTTTTCATCAGCAGTTCCACTCTAAGATTGGTATGAGATACACACAGCACTGCCAGGAGTAGGAGTTGGTCGTCACAGCCCTGCATGAATTTGAGGAAAATTGCACATATCCCTTACTTCTATTTATCTTTTTTTATTTTTGGTTTGTAGGGTGGTATTCAGGTAAGGCCTTTCCAACAATGGCAATTTCAAGTTTCAAACCATTGACCATGCATGTAAATTTAGATTAGGGAAGCAACCGCTGATCCAACTGCTTGGTATATCTCTTACCTTACTTTAAAGATATGAATATAGGACTCCTCTAACTCATGGAGAATTTTCTTCAATATCGAAATCTTATTAAATAGAGTCAAAACACACCATTCCTATCCCAACCGCAACTAAAATGAGAATCCCATCCAACCCACAAGTTGTGCCCATTTTCATCTTCTTCAAAGCATCTTAAAACTCCTCCAGCACAACAATGACATGCAACTGAATGCGACTGTGAGACATAATAATTCCACCAGAAAGTATACTTGAAATGAGAAAAGTATTTTTGTAGCCTATCACTAGCAACAGAGGTTTTTAAAATTTTAGGACAGACTATCTCAATACAACCATGTTATTAGGCTATGGGTTTGCTTTCACGTGAAAATTTACAAGGTATAATGATTAATGACATAAGGTTTTCACCTCAGAACTAAGCTTAAAAAGGAAAATTATTAACACATAAATTTAGGGGGAAAAGGATCAGATTAGAAATAACTTTTAATCCCTAGAAAAATTAACAGAGAAATCAACAAGAAAAGAGATTTCAACATGTAAGCGGGTCAAGTTTCAAGAAACTTATACAGGAACAACTCAATATGGGGCTATGTTACTAAGACTCAAGTACGTGCTGGAAATGGACATAGTGTCAGCTTGTAAACTTCCAAAATAGAAAATGTAGGAGATATGGCTCCAAATTACAAATTTAATATGCGGTGTTTAAATACATTATGTAAACAAAGTAAAAATAAAAGATAATAACTGTTGTGAAAGATAATTCTCTCTAAAAGATAAATGTCACCAAAGATAATTTATGTTGGATAATTGGATTGATTTAGAAGATAATATGTTAATAATTATGTTGGCTAAGCAGTTTCTTCTTGTCGTGGTATCAGGTATGGCATGTCAAATTGGTGAATCCAAGTAACATAGATAGGGGGAGGATGGATTGCAAGATACTTCCTAATTTACATGCAAAACAAGTCCATAAATTGTATAATTAATAAAAAATTCACAGAAAGGTCATTTATAATGAAATGTTAGACTACAAATTAACCTGTTTCGCCCACTCTGCACGTCCTGTCCTATTCAGATAATTCTGCACGACCACCACTCCATTAAAATCTGTAGCATAAAAACAGCCACATAATATTGATTGATATTCACAGAATATCTCAATGATGCTAAATCACAGTGAAAAATTGAGCATTCATTACATGGTATTTCATATCATTCTCAAGCTATGACGGGACAGAATTTTCATTATGATCGGTCATATACCTCCAACTTATAAAAAACATAAAAACACATTCATCATCACTGTAACATATAAAAAACTTCTTCAACAATCATTGTCTATATTTATAGCATGTCTTATACTTCATTTAGCAACCCACAATTTTCAGTTTATATAGGAAAAATTGGTGAGTATGTGCTGAAATATAGATCGACATGCAGAAGCAGGCAAAGGTTAGATAAGCTTGGGGAAAATACCTATTTCTGCTTTAAATCTAAAAAATCCAGGACCAATCACCTCACTTTTGCAATCATATAAAGCATCCACCACCTACAATAAAAGAGAAACACGCATCAAACATCCAAAAGAATCAGGAAAACAACAAAAAAATGAGGCTAAAACTATTATACCGGGTCATTTTTTAAGAATTGAAGAACCTTCTCCACATCATGGTCATCCATTGCTCTACCAAGCAAAGCATGCCGATTCCTCTGGATAAGAAATATAGCCACCTGTAGATAGTTTAATAACAACATGTTCACCTCAAACTAAGACTACAATGAAAAATAGTCTTCTCCAGATTAATAACAAGTCATACTCTCCCACTATAAACTCATTTTTTTCCTCGGTTCTCAAATTACAAACAAAACCATCTGCCACCCCCAAAACCAACCAGCATTTAAACAAATTGTCCCCTATTACAATTGACAAATATAAATAATGAACATCATCATTACAATAAAACAAAACAAACCCACATCATATCCACCCTATTCCTCATATTTTGCAACAATAGAACTTTGAATCTAGTATCTCAACAAGAATTATTTGAAGTAGAACAATGGGACTTCATTAACAAAGAATCAGTTTGATGGCAGATGTAACTACATCAATGCTTACAATGGAGCTCGTTCTTCATTCAGATATCCATATAAAGGTCCATTTGGATAGTTAGTCATTTAAAATCATTGAGCATTTGTAATTCAACTCTAGCCTATATTTTATGATTTTATACTAGAAACTCAATTCCGATTTCACATTAATTCCAAATGATTATATATCCAAACAGACCCTGTAGTAATTTCTTTTAACAGCCAATTTATAGAGTTAAGTGCTCTGAAGGAGCAATCATCCTTATTTAATTTTCAGCTTCACATTCTTGTTATAATATCAAATTCAACAAGAATTAAAAACTAAAACTAGAAGGGGATATCCCATTGAAAGACCATACACAAAACTGAAGCAAAATGAAAATTGATCATTGATATCCTCCATTACCTAATTATCAGTATGGTCAGTGTATCCAACCCCACCCCACCCCCCGAAGAAAGAAATAAAAAAATTAAAAAAAAAAAAAAAAAAAAACTCATCTTTTTCCTCTTTCTTTGCCACCCTCTCCTCTATCCAGGCAACCCTCCTTTTCCTCTCTCCTTACTCATCCCCTCGTGCCCAACCATTAGGGTTCGTGTTGGAAGGGCAAAAATTTGACATATTACATATCAGCCAAAATTTGTACCCATGGTTCATAGAGCATGATCAAGAGGATAAAACCAAATTTGGTGTATGATGTTTGCAGATGAAACGTTTTAATACCAGAACTGATTGGAGCAATGGAGTAACATCCCAAAGTCTTAAGGGTTTCAAATAAAGTAGCATTAAAGCATAGTATATGCATTGTGATTTCAGCAATGAGAGGGGGAAACGATCGAAGTGGGATTAGGCCGCAAAGCACACACTTCAACTACCTAAAGTAAAATAAGATTGTTGATTTTATGTGTAATGAGAGAGCTTTTCTTATTTCTTTCATACAATAAGATACAATTCACCCTTATTTATAGATGTAAGCTATTTCCAAAATACCTAAGCTACCCTTTACCCTAAACTATACTACTTATACATTCAGTAATATATCACAACACTACCCCTCAAATTGGCGCATAGATATTGAGCAAGCCTAACTTGCATACTAAGTTATGGAAGATTCTGCTACTTAATTTTTTAGTGAAGACGTCTGCCAGTTGATTATCTGAGGTTACATGAGAAAGCCACAAGACACTTTGATTGATCTTCTCTTTTATGAAATGTCTATCGATTTCTATGTGTTTTGTTATGTCATGCTGAACCGGATTTTGAGCAATACTAATAGCTGCCTTGTTGTCACAGAATAAGGTTGAAGCTCCAAACTATGAAAGCTTCAATTCTTCCAATAGCTTTTTCACCCACAACATTTCACAAACTCCTAAGGCTCTGGCTCTATACTCAACTTCTGCACTTGAACGAACTACTACACTCTGCTTTTTACTCCTCCAAGTAACCAAATTTCCTCCAACAAAGGAACAAGAGCCTGAAGTCGATCTTCTGTCATTTGGAGATCCAGCCCAATCTGCATCAGTATATATCTCAGTTTTAAGCTGGCCATGCTTAGAGAAAAGTATGCCCCTTCCAGGTGCAGACTTCAGATACCTGAAAATACGAAAAACAGCTTGAAGATGAGAGTCACGAGGGTCATACATAAACTGACTCACAAGGCTAACAGCATACGCGATATATCAAGTCTTGTATGTGAGAGATAAATTAATTTACCGACCAACCTTTGATATTGGCCTAGATCAACTGTCTTCCCAACTCCTGCCTGCAATTTTAGGTTGGCTGATGATCCCTCTATTAGATCTAGCAACCTCAATACCGAGAAAGTATCTCAGACTTCCAAGATCCTTAATCTCAAACTCTCGAGCCAGTAGTTTCTTCAAGCAAGCAACTTCTATGTCATCATCTCCAGTTATCACTATATCATCAACATAGACAACTAGTAACGTGATCTTACCCTTGCGGTGTCTAATAAACAAAGTATGATCAACATTACTTTGAATATAACCAAAGGAAACCATGGCCTTACTGAGCCTATCAAACCATGCCCTAAGTGACTGTTTAAGGCCATATAAGGCCTTCTTCAACTTGCATATCTTTCCTTCGGTTTTGTGACAATTAAACCTCGGAGGGATGTCCATGTAGACTTCCTCTTCTAAATCTTGATGCAAAAATGCATTCTTGACATCAAATTGATGCAACTCCCAGTTTAGTTTGGCTGCACAAGATAGTATGATCCTGATTGTGTTCATCTTAGCAACTGGAGCAAAGGTCTCTTGATAATCAACACCATAAGTCTGAGTACACCCTTTTGCTACCAATTTAGCCTTGTACCTTTAGACTGTGCCATCTGCCCTGTGTTTTACTGTGAACACCCACTTACATCCTACTGGTTTCTTACCTACTGAAGAGGTAACAAGATTCCAAGTTCCATTCTTTGCCAAAGCTTTCATCTCCTCCACCATTGCTTCCTTCCATTTTGGATCCTGATATGCCTCTTACCAATTCTGTGGAATAGAAACAAAAGAAACAGACACGACAAAGGCTCTATGGGAAGAAGATAAAGAATCATAGGAAACAAATTGAGAGATGGGATGTTTAGTACACGATCTCACATCTTTCCTGAGAGCAATGGGAATGTTAGTGTCATCAATGATAGGATTAGCAGGAGAATCAGCATTATGAACAAAAGGAATTATATCAAAATTAGGGATAGTAGGAGTTACAGGAAGCTCACCACATTGATTTTTCTCCCTTCTACTATATCTCTTCAAATCCGATCCATCTAGCCTATCTTTTCTTTGAGCATGAGCATCCTTTCTATCGGTATTTTGTACCTCTTCATCAATATTAACCAGATTCATAAATTGTTCTGGAAAACGCACAGACATAGGAGTTATCCTCCCTTCCTCTTCTTCCCGAATCTCCCCTTGAAGAGGAGTGGGAGAAAAATAAGATTCAGACTCTCTAAAAGTCACATTCATACTCACGAAATATTTTCGCAATGGAGGATGGTAACACTTATACCCTTTTTGTGTGGCAGAATAACCAACAAACACACATTTCAAGGCTTTAGGTTCCAATTTTCCTCCACATCGGTGATGAACAAAGCACACACAACCAAAGATCTTTGGTGGAACAGTGTATGAGGAGCTAACTTGGAGGACTTCAGGAGGAAGCTTAAAGTTCAATGTTCTAAGTGGCATTCTATTAGTCAGATATGCTGCAGCCAGAACAGCATCTCCCCAATAGGTTTTAGGCATATTCATAGTAAACAAGAGAGACCTGGTGACTTCTAACAAATGTCTATTCTTCCTTTCAGACACCCCATTTTGAGCACTCGTATTCACACAACTAGTCTGATTTATGATTCCTTTGGAGTGTAGATATGCTTGAAACATGTTCTCCATGTACTCTGTTCCATTATCAGTTCTTAAAATATGAACCTTTGCACCAAATTGAGTACTAATCATGTTATAAAAGGATTTAAAACAGGAAAACACTTCACTCTTTGCTTTCAACAA
>CANUEP010060482.1:0-51365 GCA_947857235.1 Jatropha podagrica | reverse complement strand
TATATATATATATATATATATATATATATATATATATATATATATATTATAATTTATCTTTTAAATTAATATTATTATAATCCATCAGAAGTATCATTTATTATTATGAATAAAAATTTTATATTTAAAAAAATGATGGCGAAGGTTAATGGTGAAAATATTTATTAATAGTTTTACTAACGATGAATATCCAAGTGTTTCAATATTCATTTGTCTTAAAATTGCAATATATATTTGTCTTTATTAGTTTTAATGACAATATATTGAATTGTCATTAATTGCTTATTATAGTATAAATAGAGAGAGCTTTTTGAGGTTTGTTAAATCATTTATTTTTTATAATTTCAATAATTGTTACAATTTCTTTTCAACATTGATATATTTTTTTCTCTTTTAAATTTTATTACTCTATAAAATTAGGAAAATTTTGATACGAGAAATCGGTATATAAAAAATTATCATTAAGAATTATATATATACATGTATATGATTGAATTTTGATTGTCCATTTTATTTTATTTATTTTATTATTTTTAATGTCATCTAAAAAAATTTATTAATTTGAACAAGTTTTAATTAAATAGTTTTTTAATTTAAACAAATTTTAATAAAATTAACAAGTATGAAATTAAAAATAATTTAAATTATAATTTTTTAAATTAGATTATATCTTTTAAAATATTATCACAATATCTTTATTATAAATAAAGATATTTACTGTGCATAAAACAATGATGCTGCTAGTTTAATTATTACTGCATTGTCTTACAATTCAACATGGATTTTTTTCCTTTTAACAAAAAGTATTATGGACATTGCTAATTACAAGGCAGAGTACAACATAAAAATTTCTAGCCAATTAAAAACCATGTTACAAGTTAAATTACAAAATCCATTAAACGCATGAAATAAATCATTTAATTGAAATGGTAATAAACAAAGGTATAGAATAAGAGAATTTGCTGATCTAACCTTAGTTTCGCATTTTGTTTAATTTTGGTTTGAATATGAAATTAATATTTTAAATCTATATGATTCGCTCATAATTTTAATTTGTAGAATAGTGGATCAAACTAATAGAGTTCGTAGTTTGTTTTTTAGAAGGATACTAGAATAGAGTTCACAAATGTTTTTTTGGGTGTAATCCATCTTGTTATCATGGACAGTCTAATTCAGTATGAGTTTTAGTTACAGTTAAGGTTGTTCGTTCCTCTGTGAGGGAGGTTATGAGTCACTTAGATTTCAGATTTGTCGGTTGGTTGATTCTTGAAATCACCTGTTCAGAAAAAAAAAAAAGGTCATCGGGTCCCGATCCACAAATCATGTGTGTTTATAAATGATTAAATTCGATAGTTTTTTCTTCATATTCAGTCTACGTTACCAATTGAATCAAATTCATAAACAACAGAGTTTACAGCTTTAATTTGCCGGTGAAGTGATGTTGTAAAAAATTCAAGAACGATGTAGGAATCTAGTAGGTGCCACATTAATCGGATAAGTTTAATTGTCTTTTGAGAGGAGTAGTATATTGTTTTTTATCCTCAACTTTAAGTTTTGTTACAATTTCGCATTAATCTTACTTTTATGTCAATTTCACCATAAATTTTAACTTTTTATTGTAATTTCACTCCAATTTAATTTTTATATCAACTAACTCTGAACTTTAATATTTTATTGCAATAACATCATAAATTATAATTCAAATTTAAATTGTAAATAAAAAATAAATTTATTTTTTACTTTGGATTTAAATTAACTTAATATATTTATTTATGTGAATTAAGGAGTTTAGGTTAACAGTAAAAACAATCTCTATTATTATTTTTAATGTTTTTAGATTCTTTCTTTTACTAATAATAAGTAGTATTTAAAAATTAACAACAAACTCTTTTTTAAAATTAAAATATAATTATTATTAGAGATTGATTTTAGTATAAATTTTAAAATAATTAAAAAATCTAAACAAAGCTATTATCAATTTATTTGAGTCGTGAACTATTAGAAATTGCTATATTTTTTTATCAAAATGGAATATAAAAAATAATTATGTTCTATTTTTTCTTAAAAGATATTCATGTATGAAAAAATTAATTTAGGGTGCTAGTGCATCGAAATGTTAAAATTCTGGGCGAAATTAATATAAAAATCAAATTAAAGCGAAATTGTAATAAATATTAAGATTCAGAATGAAAATGGTATAAATGTCAAATTACAATAAAATCTAAAATTGATGGTAAAATAATATATTAAGTCTCTTTTGAGACCGCTTCATTCAAAAATGACAGTGTAGATTTTTTCTTTTTTTCAGTAGTAGTCCGATGTATGTAGAAACAGCGTGCCAATTGAGAGTAATATCATTTTTCGATTTATAGTACTGTCTCCTTCTATGGAGATTTTCTCATGGACCCAACTCATAATTCTGTATTCATCATAAGTTCTTAGTTTCTGCGCACATCACCACAACCCTCAGGGCCAAGATTTCCTCTTGAGCATCCATCAGAATTATTGCAATCCAGCCCAAAGTAGGATATTTCTTAATATTAGTGTTAAAAAGAAAAAACAAACCTTAGTACGTGTCTCGTATCACGCGAAATGCATTTGACAAATTGTTTATTTCCAGTACTATTGGCATTTTAAAAAATCAATTTTTCAGAAGTAATTAAAAAATATACACACAATTTAGAACTGATTGAATTGCCTACCTACCACTCAAAGCCATTGTTCTGTTACCAAACAATCAAAACCCACTTACTTTACTTCAGCAACTCTGAACAATTCGTTGATTCCACGTTTCCTATCCGAATTTTTTGTTGCAATCCAGAAAACGATGTCGTGTGCAGTACCTCACGGGCTCAAACTCAAATGCGATCAAACGGCATCGTTCTACTTGATTTTTTTTTTTTTTTTTTTTCATCTGAAAGTAATTTATTTTACTAATTACAAATGAAGGGGAAAACAAAAGGGGAATATTAAAAAGCAAAAAAGAAACGGGGAAAAATAAAAATGAAATGGGGAAAGAAAGCGATTCCGTTTCCGACTAACTTAAAACAAACACCTTTTTTTCCCCAATTTACGATTTGATGGCCATAAGGCCTCTGCTACAGCAATTCACAATCTTCCATCATCGTCACCATAACAACACAACTCTCTTCTCTCTCTTCTTTCCTTCTACAACTAGGTCTCTCTCTCCTTCCCTTCTATACTCTTCTCGATCGCCGTTTACCTTATTGCGTCACTTCGCATCTGGAGCCACTTTCTCTCACCAAAAGCAAGAGCAACAGCGCCAACCGCCTGTAGGCCTCCATCGCTCGAAGTCGTTAGCTCCTTTGCCGGACACGCTGGCGCAGAAAATCGGGAAATCAATTCGCCGCCCTGGCGCTCCTTCCAAGGCTAGGGTTTACGGTGATGTTAATGTTATCCGGCCTAAGGAATATTGGGATTACGAGTCCCTTACTGTCCAATGGGGGTAATTGTCTTTGTTGTTTTTAAGAGTTGTTTTGCTCTCTTTTATTTGATTGCCTTGAAAACTAAAGTGCATTGATTTCAATTTAGATGGATGGATTAGTTATTGCTGGGAATTTGGGATCACTATTTGCCATGCGATAAACTTCTCGCATATTTAATTAACCATTTCGGATTTTGCTTCCAGTTGGGTAGTGTATTTACGATTTAGTATCCAATTTCTTGGTTTTATGCTTGGAGTAATTCCATTTTAACCACTTCAAGAAACTGTATTATGTGATAGTATTTGTGTACCTGGTTTACTTCAGGTGGGATTCAGGTTCATGTTTCGGTTAATTAGCTTTCTGTTTTCGTTCTAATGGTGACAACGCTATAGAAGTGATTGAGCTAGATAGTTGATGTAGGTGTGGTTGGGTTCAGGTCATTGCTTTCTCTAGGGCAGGGTTTAATAACAACATTCAGCACTTATTAGTTTTAAGTTGCTTTATAATGCTTATTTGTATATCTTTTAGGAGTCTTGATTAGGCTGAAATGAACTTAAAATGAAAAGTCAAAAGTTTCTCCTTAAAAGTTGCACTAAATACAATCTCAGTAGGCTGTTCAGTGAATTGCATCATTTAAATTATTCAGCACTCAAAATTCAAGTTTTATATTTTCAGCACTTAATCTTCATTTTCAACAAACACCTACTAAGCAATCAGCTATACAATGCATATTAATTGGAACTTTATCCCTTTTTTTCTCTGCATTTCTTTCCCTTCTGTCTTTCAGTTACTTTGTCTTATAGTTGTTTGATGGTGTTTCCAGGGAGCAGGATGATTATGAGGTGGTGAGGAAGGTTGGACGGGGGAAATATAGTGAGGTTTTTGAGGGAGTCCATTGCACGGATAATGAGAAATGCATCATTAAGATTCTTAAACCTGTGAAGAAGAAGAAGGTGAATCTGAGCCATTTTCATAAGTCATTTTTCTTGTATTTTATTTATTTTAAAATTTTTTAAACAAGTAAATGATTGCACCAGCTGGGAATTGAGCTTATCGCTATGCTGTGACAGGACTGCTGGTGCTGTTGTTTATGTAGATGGTTATCTTATTAAATGAGTATAAATGTCGGAAGTCAAGAATTGTGCAGTGTTGAATTTCTCGTTCATTTTTATCCTTTTGATTCCATCTATTCATCTATAACATTTGTTCTTATCTTGAAGAATATATAGAAAATATAGAAGTTTGTTTGCCATTTATTTGGAGATATGATATATTGATAAGAGGCAATTTTTCATTGAATACTTGACATGACATTTACTAAATTATTGAATAAAAATCTACTCTATTATACATGTGCCATTATAGCAATTAGAGTCAATTTAAATTTTCAAAGGAAAGAGGGATCATTTCACAATAAATAAAAGGAAAACTCAGGAGCCAGTAATTATGATCAATTAATTGGAATTTAGGGTTTTCTGCTTGATTTAACTTCACACGTGGATTGGTTAGGTGTGGTTGAAAATGATACATATAATGCAACATTGCCACATTGCCACTTGGTTTTTGTCATTGCTGGTAAATGATAGTTGCTGTCATTGTAACACACTCAAATTCTGCCATAAGGTTGTAGATTATTATTAATGGCTAGTTTGCAAACTAAGGGAAAAATATGAAAAAAAAAAAAAAAATGATACTTAGAACCCATAATGCAGGTTGTGAGTACATTGGGGTTATTTATTTAGGGGTGTGTGTGTGTGTCTTGGCTATGTTTATTGAACATTGTGCCTAGATTATGCTTGCAGATATAGATTTAGCACTTATGCCAAGAAAAAAAAGTTCTCTTAAGATAAATTCAAATGTAGTGCGCATATCAAGTACTATGAGAAACCAGTGGTTTACTTGATTGAGTAAAAAGAACCATTAAAAATATAGTGTGTGAATACTTGTGCATTTGCTTGCACTTTGTGAATATGTTTTTAGTGCATGTCTTACTAGGTGTCTTAAAAGTAATGTTATTTGCAGAAATTTAGGCCAACTTGTGTTGAACATTAGTGTTTATTTAAGCACAGGGATGGAAATTAGTTCGATATGAATTCCTTTTTTTTGCTTGCCCCATATCCACAGCTCAGGTATGGGTGTGCTGCCTGCATTTTTCTTCTTTTTTAGGGAAGATAAAAATATATACACCTTTGCACATTATATACACTATGAAAATTGAGATTTTTATTGTCATATGAGAAATCGTGTAGTTGAATGTAAACACATTAATTTGGTTAAACTTAGAATTTTTTGACAAACAACTTTATTTTTATTAACTATGAAAGGACGATTAATATGAGGGGAATAATAATAATGTTATATAATGGTTGGAATAAAAAGTAGAAAATTATATTGATAATAGTTAGGTGTAATACCACAATAACAACATTTGAGCCTCAGTCCCTAACTAGGAGGCTAGTTATATGAATCTTTTGTTTCTATTTTGCTATATTCATAATCAAGTCTGCAATAAAGTATAGAAACAACAGATCTTTTGAGACTTACCTCCATGTGGTTCTAAATCTACTTTTTTTCCCTTTAAGCATCCTTGATCATCAACATTTCACACCTATGAACTGGAGCATGAGGGTCTAGTAGGATATTACCAAATATCTTAGACATGCTTCTCTTTTTTTATCTCCAGGTTGTGCCTCGCATCTTTTGATAGACGTGCTTATTTCTAATTTCATCCAATCTTGTGTAACCATGTATCCGTCTTGACATCTTCACCTTTGCGACATTCATTCTACGAACATGTTGGGAATTCAGGGTCCAAGATTCATTCCCATGTAACTTCGCAGATCTCACCATAATTCTATGAAATTTGTCCTTCACTTTGTTAGATATCTTTTTATACATAGCACACCTGTGGCTTTTTTCTGTGTCATCCATCCTATTTTAATTTATGACTTACATCTTCATCTATCATGTTACCTTTCTGAAATACTGAGTCTGTGTGAGCTTAGCAAAGCGTAGAAAGTCCTAGGCTCTGGCAAAGGACAAGAGTTGCAGTAGATTGATGGCCAACAATAAAAATAGTCAAACCCGGATTTGAATTCTTTGAATTAGGTGTAATATAACATGTAGGGAAATTCTTTTTCTTTTTTATCTTAAATATATTTTGAGTTATAATTTTTTCCGTGCTCTTAAAACTGTATGGTTAGTGATATTTGCATATTATCCTTGTCAAATTGCTTTTCAAAAGCCTTTGCATCACCCTTGCATATATTCCATAAATTTTTTCATCAAAAATAGTTTTCTGAAGGAAAGGCAATGCACAATTGTTTTTGTTTCATTGATAATTTACGCTCACAAACACACTATGAATCAAATAAAAGAATATTGAACACTCTTATCCAATAGAAAATTAATTATCAAAATACTTATTTGATTTGTATTATAATGAGATTTCGAACAATTGACTTACAAATGGAAAATTCACTCGTACATGTAATGCAAAAGGAAAGGAAAAGGATTTGTGCGTAATCTTTATTAAAATGAAATGCTATAGCTATAGCGAAATTACCAAGATGAACTAGCTGTATATTTAATTAAAAACTAAATATGTGTGTAGAGTAGAAATTGAAATTTTGAAGCAATTTGCCTCTCAAAGCTTTTGCCCAAAATCTGTTTTTATTACTATTCCTAAACTCATTATGTCTCATCATTACTCCCCTTGTAAATCTTATCAGACCTAGATGGCAAACGCTTCTGTTTACAACCTGCACATGAGGAAATTTGATAAGTTAAAATAAGAAAATATATGCTGCAAACATTTGGAATCCTTGTAAGTTTTAACCAACAAAAATTTAATTATCAATTTATGTCCTATGTTCAACTGATAACAGTAGAAAATAACATTAGAATTCCGATTTGAAATAACAACTTACAGTTAAAATTAAAGGGACTCTTCGTAATAGAATTTTGATGTCCTAATTTCTTAAACAAATATTTTATGTCTTTTTACTTTTATATTTGTTTTCAATAAAATATATAGCATGTATTTGGGGTGACTTAGTGATTGAACTGCCCTAGCTGTTACCATGGGTGACATTATTTGCTTTATTTGGTTAAGATAGGTGCAGTTAGCCAAGATTGTAAAGGATGCCATCCCTGTTTGCTCATCAAATGGTGCAAGATTAATGTGTGTGTGTGTGTGTGTTTTTTTTTCAGAAAGAAATGCTTCTAAAATGCGGCTGAGCACTATTGATTTTGTCAAAGATCAACATTGTTCGGATGGGATTCAGGGGATTGTTCAATTGAATATCGTTTATTGGATGCTTTTGGAGACTTTCATGTCTTGATTCCTGTACTGTTTCCCTTAGTACTTGTTGATTGGGAATCATGCTATAAGGCCATGTTATTTTGTAGGGTTTTGAAGTCATTCGTCAGCGACTGCCATCTGGATTTTAATCTTACGAGATTAGTTCCTGTATTTTGGGCTACATGTTTACTTTCCATATTTTAGGAGCTGGACAGAGATTTTCAAACGCCTGCTTCTGATGGCCAATGTTTCATCAGTTTATTAGTAGACATGTAGCTCTACAATTCTGTGGTTATGATGTGAGCATTGAATCTATACCAACCTCTGACTTTGTTTTTGTAGTCATGGGTTTTATCAGCGATTTTCCTGAAGAGAGATTTATTTGCTTGCAACTGTAGAAGATAAACTTTATTTATTTCTTTTTTCTGAATGTTTTCAGCATATGTGCTTATTTTGTACGATGACTTTGCGGAGACTAATTTATAGTTATATTGAATGCAGATTAAGAGGGAGATTAAAATACTGCAGAATCTCTGTGGCGGGCCAAATATTGTGAAGTTGCTTGATATTGTTAGAGATCAGCAATCAAAGACCCCAAGTCTTATTTTTGAATATGTGAATAATACTGAGTTTAAAGTGCTTTACCCAACACTCTCAGACTATGACATTCGATATTACATTTATGAACTTCTGAAGGTGAGTACACATTTTTCATTTATCTTACACTGAGAGCTGAATGTATGTGGTGTATCTTACACATTTTTCATTAATGGTATCTGAGGTAAAATGGAAGATGGATTGGCTGGAGTTGTCATGGTGCCAGAACTTCGTAGCCTTTGGCGTCCGTGTGGCTTCTAGACTTAACTCATAATTTAGGCCAAACATACATATTCCGAGGGTCTTAGCATATCCGTCTATGAGCTTAAAGCCTTCGAGCATCCCGGGCGGCATAGAACTGCCTATATCGAAACCTTCGCTTGCGGAGGGATGCGCACTATAGGCCCTTGGCCCTATAATGTTCATAGAGCTCCTTCCCCATGGAGACATCAGCCCCTCTTGATAGAGCATGATGCCTACAACCTAATTCACTCGGGCTTGGGTCCTCGTACTGGCCCCGGGGAGGTGGAGAGCATTACGCGGGATCTCCCTTATCAGACTCTTGGACCAAATACCATCTAACATGCTATTCTCGTCTCCAATAGTCTTACTTTGTCCATAGGATTGCCATGGTGTGGCACCACGGGTAAAGGGTGCTGGACTCGCACCCTTACATTCTTACCCACTCAAACAGATCGATGATCTCATCGAGCATGCTACACTAACTTTGGGCACCTCACCTGTAATTGATTGCACCAAGTTGGGCCATCTCACTTGTAATTACATCATCAGTTGTGCTGCACCCACTTTGCGTACTCTGGCTATAATTATCTTTTGTTCTAAGCTTCCAAAGAAAAGGTTCTCCCCATGCATGATGAAAGTGTGACTTCCTTGGTCCACTCCATTTTGCTCTTATGGTCTCCTAAAGAAATGTCTCTCTCAGGCACTCTTTGACCAATTGGTCATGCAAGCAAAGAACAACAAAACCAGATCTCGGAATGCCCAAGGCAACCAATTTTGATTTTTCACAACGCATTTACCCGTGGTTTTACATCTTATTCTTCAACATGATAGTCTATCTGCTGGGTTAAGGATTTGTTTAACACTGCCTATAGTGTGAAATACCAGCCACAATTGATATTCTTTCCGTTAAGCCCAAAATCTTACTTCGCATTGCCCACAGCCTGAAATACCGGTTGCACTCTGGTATTCCTTTCGCTGAGCTTCACTCTTACTTCACATAGCTCACGGCTTGAAATACCATTTGCCCTCTGGTATTCCTTTTGCTGAGCTTTAACACATCTCAACAAAGTCCTCATAATAACACATTTTCAACAACCGACTCACTCGGTGTCGAATGTTCAATAAGCAATCTTTAACATGCTTCACAAGTCTTTCTCAAACATTGCAACAATTTTCTATGCTTCACCTCACATAGGTAGCTATAACGTGAAGTGATCATCTCTACAACTAGGGCAAATTCTCACATCCGATTGCTTTTACTGAGTGCCTCTATGTGCATACATCCCCTGCTTTGGGTTCACTATGTATACTCAACTCAATTTGCTTAATACTCTCTTATTTTCTATGTGACCATGTTGTTGCTAGATATCCATCCACGATGCTTCAACTTGAATGGTGACTCTCGCCATTATCCCATTTATCAAGATCAATCAACTCTGCCTTGGCCACTCTTAGTCGATAATACTCGTCTCAATCGTGCCAAAACTCAATTTCTTATTTGCATGCTTCCGTCAGGATCTGTCCAAGAATTTTGCACAAAGTTTACACATAACTTACTCTCCGCTTTACCATATGCGACAATCGTATAAGCTGGATCCTTCCCATCGCATCTCCTCCTCAGCTACGCATATTGTGCCTTTACTCTAGGCATGCTATTCATTCACATTGAGATTTGTTGCTTGCATTTCAATTTTTGTTCCTGCTGCTTGACACAACTCTTACAATTGTGATTGAAGGAGCATACCACATAGAAACACAATGCCAACTATCCGATACTGTCATCCATAGCCTGCATCACTTGCACGCCTCCATTATCATTCCTCTGGAATGTACATCTTGTCCAACATTACTTACACGTAGGTTTCTAACCACAGCCAACCAAACTAAGCTCTGATACCAAATGTCACGGTGCTAGAACTTCATAGCCTTTGGCATTCGTGTGGCGCCTAGACTTAACTCGTAATCTAGGCCATTCATACATATTCCGAGGGTCTTAGCATATTCGTCTATGAGCTCAAAGCCTTCGAGCATCCCAAGCGGCACAGAACTGCCTATACTGAAACTTTTGCCTTTAGGCCCTTGGCCCTATAGTGTTCATAGAGCTCCTTCCCCATGGAAATATTAGTCCCTCTTTATAGAGCATGATGCCTGCAATTTAGCTCACTAGGGCTCAGGTCCTCGTATTGGCTTTGGGGCGGAGAGCATTACGTTGGGTCTTCCCCTATCACACTCTTGGACCAAACACCATTCAATATGTTATTCTCGTCTCCAATAGTCATACTTTGTCCGTAGGACTGCCATGGTGTGGCACCACTAGTAAGGGTGCGGGACTCGCACCCTTGCACCTTGTCATCTAAACTACTATTTTTTCCCGTTCTTGAAGATTGAATTGATTATGTTCTATGTATAATTTAATTAACTAGATTTTAAATCCAAATTCTCAAATGTTCTCCAGAGTATAGGAGCCAACCCTTTTCTCTTTGTCCATTGGTGGGGCAAAACTTGGTGAGGGCACTAAGTCCTGTAAGGAGAGGTGTATGTAACATCCTTAGGTAAAATCCCTTATTGGCTAGCAAGAGGCCTTTTCGGTAGAGCGGTAAAATCTCTACTTCAAAACAAAACCATTAGAGGATGACTCATTGAGGCTCCCAAAGACGACAATATCTTGTGACAGGTTGGCATGTTACACACAGATTTGTACACAAATTTGAAACTATCTTAAGTGTGCAGTGGAATTGACTGAGGTGTTATAGATCAAGACAAGTAGGACGACAATTTGAGATAAATGCTTGTGTTTTGCTATTGGTGTTGTGTTTCTTTGAATTTCTTCAAATGAATGTGCAGAATGTGACGTAATGCTGTCCAGTTAGTATGTTATCAGGTCAGCAGGTTGCTTTATTGGTGCTTCCTGGAATGTTATAATTATTGGCATATTGTTATTGGTTTGGCCTGCCTGTGCAAATATGGAGTGTGATTTATGAATTGTTGCAATAAAGGTGTCAAGCTTCTTGGATGTTTTCTGTTCATCTTCCAGTTGTTAAGTTAGTAACTCTGTTATTGCTACACGGATATTGTTGTTGTTTATATTCAGCATGGCGTCATACTGAATATGCTTTATGAACTGTTAGAATAAAAAGCATTGGGCTCCTTTGAACTTTGGTTTTATTGTCTGGCTGATAAGTTAGTGATGCTGTTGGCTTTGGCGCTTGACCTTATTTATTGTTTTAACTTCTGTGCTAAACAATTCTTTTTGGCTGAAATACTCCTGTTTTTTCTCATAGCATACCAAAATGAATTTGGCTTCTCATGCCTTCAAATAATATACATGTAGTGGGTCTATATCTACATGAAACACTCACGCACACCATATTTCCATTGTATTTTATTGCATGACTTAGCTGGAATGAGTTCAAAGTTTCAAACTCATGCAGAATTCTTGAAAAGCTTAACGGTTATCATGCAGTTCCTTGTTTGTAAAAGGCACGAAAAAGGGTATAAGTTTCTTCTTGATGCAATTTTCCTTACAGAATGGATGCAGCCTCATGGTTACTATGGGAGAAATTTTTGTGGCTTCTTTGGATTGCCAACAAATTTTAGATTGGGTCCATATATATGGATTGGAAGAGTATTTTGAGATGCTTTTAGATTTTGGTGCTACAATCTGATTTATTGCAACTTAAATTGGAAATTGATTTATCTTCTCTTCCTATTGTTGGTTAACACTCATTTTCATTGTTAAATATTTTAATTACTTGTTGCATCCATTTCATGCTTCTCTTTTTTAATGCTGCCACACTTCTAGTTTCTAAGTTGTTATGGATCCTGTGTAGGCATTAGATTATTGCCACTCACAAGGTATTATGCATCGAGATGTGAAGCCTCATAATGTCATGATTGATCATGAGCAGAGGAAGCTTCGTCTTATAGATTGGGGATTAGCAGAGTTCTATCATCCTGGCAAAGAATACAATGTTCGTGTTGCTTCAAGGTTTGTTTCCATCTGATAGTTTGTATGCAAGTTCCATAATCTTTGGTCAATCTCATTTCTTTTTTTTTTTCTTTTTTTTTTTTTTCGGGTTCATAAAGCTCTATCCCGTCATATAATTTGTACCTTCAACAAATTAGCTGATGGTCATCATATAACATCATGCAATGCAGCTGACATTTTTTTTACCAAAGATGACTTCTTGATGGGTTATTGCATGTCATTTATTGATGAATTTCAATAACTTCGACTTCTTGGCTGTCAGTTTTATTTGATGCTGTATGGATCACACTTGCATGCAAATGCTTGTGTTTGCCACCAGTGCTGCAGAAGATTATGCTTCCAAGGTCTTTTTAACCATTTTTATTGTTTTTGTCCAATGTACAGATACTTTAAAGGCCCTGAACTTCTTGTTGATTTGCAAGACTATGATTATTCGTTAGACTTGTGGAGTCTTGGTTGCATGTTTGCTGGAATGGTGAGTTTTTCGTTCTTTCCTTGTCTCCCATCCATGCATCCCCTTCTGTTTCTTTCATCTTTTAAATGTGGAAAAGTGCTGTTTGCATGATTAATGAGTATGGTTTGAAATAAACTTTTCACTGTTTCAAATTCTGCTTCTATACTTCTATGGCGTGTTTGGAATTGGAACCCAACTTATTTTCCACCAAGTCTTGGACTGAGTGCTGATGATGGACTTTTCAATAGCTCCCTTGGATGGCCTGCAATAGATTTTGCATTTGAATAAGGATCTCAGATTTATGTTCTTGGTGATGCAATAGACAAGTTATTCTTGCTCTTATACTCTTTCATGGTGACATAACATGGAGGATTAAAAAATGATAGAATACCATCGAGCTTTGTGATGCCTCATCATAGTTATTAGGTGTGCCCTGTGTGCCAAGGGCACAGGCTTGGGCGCCTTAAACCCTCGAAGGCTGGTGACCTACATCAGCCACACACCTTAAAAGGTGCATGCCGCAAGCAGCATAAGGAGCACACATGTTTTCCCCCCCTTCTAAGTTATTTCATCTAGGCAATTCTTTACAAGATTTCGGGGATTCACTTACAATATATATGTATATTATGGACGCACAAAAAGTTATTCACATAAGCATCCAGCTGCTTCACTAATGTGAATAGGTTAGATAGAAGGGTGGGTTTATTATATATCTACTCTTATGTGCATTCCTTCTTCAAACATTTTGGTATGTTTGCCCTTTAACTATAGATCAGATCCACCGGACGAGAAACTCAATTTTGCACTGCTGCTGAGTCGTTGGACTTATCCACCAAGGGATTCGTGGAATTTCTGTGGATTGTGTTGGGGGAAATCTACTAAAGCTAGGCAGATATATAGACTCCTTTCCCGCTGCTAAGGGGAGCAAGAAACAAAATCAAATGATTGTTTTTTAATCAGCGTCCCCTTTGGGGTATGCAGATGCTAAGAGTCCTACTACCAACCAATAGACATCATCTGGCTTGGTCTTGCCAGTATCAACAACGAGAAAAAAGCAACCAAATGAAAACAGCAACTAACTATGGCTCTTGGCCCAGACAACGTCCTAGGCGTAGGGGGGATCGGAGCAAGAGGGAATGCCTAGATGGACGTTTTTATTCCTGGGCTGCGGTAAGTAGATCAAGAGGTTGTTACGCTCCTTGTCCTCAAACATGGGTAATATGTTCTCAAAAAATGTTGCTCCAATCTGAACTAGCTGGCGAGCGATCCCAGTTCGTGGCAGAGAACAAGACAGCAAGTGAGACGCACACAAAGTTATTCACATAAATGAATGTATATAATCATTACAAAGAAATTCCCTTTAGACTTAACTAGTCTGTAAGATTTCATTGTTATTAGCGGAGCTTCCTATTCTTATTGATTTTGCTTTCTTGCATTCAATTAAACTCTATCAATCCTTTTTTCTCTTAATTGTTCTTATGATTTGATGGACATGATTTAACTTTCCTATTTGTAGATTTTCTATAAGCTAATTGTCGTGGCCTAACTTTCCTTTTTCAGATTTAGTCCAACTTTGCTACCTTAGGATTAACTGTTCAAAGACAAAATGTCCATAGTTCTAGTTATATTTAGATTTTAAAAAGAGTGTGCAACGATTCTAAATCTTTTATGTTATTAATATGACCTCATGTATTGTTATCTTATATAATATTAAATTAATTATCTTTATTTCTTTTGTACATCATCTCATTCTGATGCGCACCCATGCTTTGCGCCTTGTACTTAGGCTCTTGGAGCCTTTCAATAACTATGCGCCCTTTAGTTATGCTTATGATTGTCTCTTGTTGCACAGATATTCCGTAAGGAGCCATTCTTCTATGGGCATGATAATTATGATCAACTTGTCAAAATAGCCAAGGTATGTTGATGCTTATATACTAAAATGAAAAAATGAGTATCAAATGTTTAAAAAACAAGATATAATTTTCATTTTCTTATATAATAGGTACTTGGAACAGATGAATTAAATGCTTATTTGAACAAGTACCGCATAGAATTGGATCCACATCTTGCAGCTTTAGTTGGCAGGTAGATTATATGTCTTGATACATCAACCAGTTTTTCATCTTCTTCAGATATCTGGTTGTCCTAATTGTTATAATTTTCTTCTTGGTGCAGGCATAGCCGGAAACCTTGGACAAAGTTTATTAATGTTGACAATCAGCATTTGGCAGTTCCTGAGGTAGAAACTTATAGCAAGTAATTAGTTTATTTTGCGCTAAACTTGTTTTAAATGCTTGTGCTATTTCTTTTTTGAAGGCTGTTGATTTCCTTGACAAGTTGCTGCGATATGATCACCAAGAAAGGCCTACTGCGAAAGAAGCGATGGCAAGTCCCTTTTCCATTCACATTTATCTATAGAAACAGTTGGCTAATTGATCCGAACTTGCAAATTCATAGTATTTGACTGTTTAATTTCTGCTGTTATTATCCTTCCTATTGTTGGACTCGAGATTTAATACTATGCCTCCATAATTGATGACTCACCGACATGAAACGTCAAGATAAGAGCCTGTTTGACCTGAGGCAGCAACTACAGGACAAAACAGGCCTCAAATAATCTGATCTATGACGTGAACTGCATCTGCATATGAATGTGTGCGCGCTGAATTTTGTCCTTTGTTTTTTCTTTTTCGGGGTTTATTGAAATGTGTTTTCCCAGGCTAGCAGATGCTGCCCCTAATTATTTGTTTGCTTGTTTCATCAAATCACAGACTGTTTATAAGTTAATGATCTTGTTGTCATGCAGGCCCATCCTTACTTCTATCCAATTAGAAATGCAGAAAGCAGCAGGGTTCGTACTTAGTTTCAAAGTTGTGGGATGCTGTCAAGATACGGCATCTTTCTTCTGCCCTTTTTCAGGGTATTTTCCCTTGTAATCTGACTGATTTTAATGTGTTGGTGAGCTTGCATCCAGGAAACCTTTTCATGTTTCTGTTGTTACAAACTGAATCAATTTTTTAATGCTCAATTTAGATTCCTTCTAAATTTAGATATTTCTGGCTTTATTATTGTAAGTTTACTATGTGATCATATTCAGGAAATTGGATTTTATTACAGTTTTTATTTTGCAGTTTGACGATTTGGGAGAGGTGCTCTTTTTCTTTTTTATTTATTTATTTATTGAAGTTTTGGGAAATTTGAATGTAGATCTATTGTATACACTCATCACTATGCTATGCTATGTCTTGAGGCAAACTTTTACTAGTACTTTTTTCCTTCTTCCTGTTGAACGCTGATAGTTTTTTCTCTGGAATATGGATCCGGGAGTTCGAAAATGACACTTCCAAGCCGGTGGATTTATTTTCTTTTAAATGGAAAAAAAAAAAATCCAACAATTATTTGATCCTTGTCACCCTATTATAGCATATTTAATTGGGTTGGCGGGTTATGAATTCTTATTGGATTCTTTTTTATTTAAAGAAAAATTCAAAATACTTTTTGCATTTATGGTTTGAAAGAGTAATAATTTTTCTTTTACTGATCACTTTTTTTTCGTATATGATTCATAATTATCATTGTGATTCTTTAAAAAATTTTTAAGAGATGTTTATGTGAAATTGTAAATTTGATAAATATTTAGAAATGAATGGAGTAATTAATATTTTTAGAGAAATTTCAGAACCTTTATTAATAAGACATGCTATTTAATTTACGTTAAATTTTGAAGATTAAATTTATCTTATTTTATTAAACAGTAAGTTACCATGACAACTGGAATCCACTGATGGGTAAGTAACTGCTAGGGTTACATGCCTGAATAAGCGTTTTGATAGACACAGACGCAGACACACTGTAGTGCCTTGCTTGGTTGCAGGTTGCAACAAATCAGGAACGGTTGTGGGAGAAGAGTCAGAAAGTCAGAGAGTCAATTCAAAAGCTGATGCTAACGTTATCCCAAGGAAGAAATTTTAGTTACTCTATAAAAATAAATGTAACCGAAAATTGATGAATGAAATTGTCATACGTAAAGATGTATTTATTATTTGAAAAATCAGATAGAAACTATTATGAAATTGAGGCACACATGTCAAAGGGTATCCCTCCATAAATTGTGCAGTCTCCGTTGGATCATTTTTTGCAAACGTTATATTGTCCTATTTTAGCCATTCAGTTTTTCAACATTTAATGCGATCAGTTTCTTTCTTTCTTTCTTTTAGGTATGCATCATTTCTTTTCTTGCTACTGCAATACTACAAAAATGGGTTTGGTTCCTTCTGTAGATCTGCCCTTATCTTATCCCTTTAACTTTTTGACAATGGGGTTGGATTTCTCTGCTTGCTGATATGCTTCTTTGAATAGTTTCAAACATCAATTTTTTTTTTTTTTAAGGCTTTATTTTATTATAATTTCCATATACGGATTTCTGATTTTCTAATATAAATTTATTTTCCTAACATAACAAAAGCAATTATCCTCTTGTAAAGTGGTTATGTCATTTTGGTACTAATTAGATTGATTGTTTGACCAGAATATCCGTAATTCCTATTAAGCTTCCAATTTTCGCGGTTGTTGTTCTTCCTAAATTTTGGTTACTGCTTCTATTTCTTCTTCTTTTTTTAGTTTAAAGTTCAGAGCCTTTAGGTCAATTGACAGAGAGAAAGAGAGAGAGAGAGAGAGGTTGACTCTTACAAGCCAAAGTTTATCCCTATCTCCACCATGACATAGAAAGTGAAACGACAAGGTCTCTGCCCAAATTTAGTTGAGGGACAAGTGTCCTTAACTTTCTTAGTTGATGGGTAGTGTGCTATGAAAAATAAAACCCACTTTTCCCCTTCCCTTGACCTTACCTACGTTGTCCTCTTTTAACTGTATAAGGCAATTATTAGGTTTATCTAAAAGGGTATAAAATGGAAAATTCAATGCACCAAAAACTATCCAAATAGCAACTTCCTGTTTTGTTAGGGACACTACTAATCCAAAATAGGATTATCCCATGCTAAGGGATCTTCGTCAATTTAAATGGGTCACTCTAATTTTTAATCCATGTGACCTAACTAAACAGGAGTTTTGTTTGTAGGAGAGCCCTTAATTAGGAGGGCAGACGTGGGAAGGTAATAATTGGAGACAGGATTAGGACATAAGAATCCCAAGCTCATATTGGTTAACAGACATTTGGCATATAATCCGATACTTGGGACCGGCAATGAAGGGACCATACACCTCATCTACATACACACACAGTCGTTATATTGCATCTGTTACTTCTAATGTCTAAGTCTCGTTGAAATGATGGAAAATACACGACTAAAAAGGTCGACAATTTTATAAATATCACTAAAGCAACAATTGTCCATCGCATCAAGACAAAATACGATTTTCTTATTTAAAAAAAAAAAAAATATATATATATATATAACACAATCCTTTACTATTTACTTTCCATTTTGGTGGAAAATATTTTTTTATTAATACGTGTCCCGTGCTCGAGCCGAGGTGCTGTTCAAATAAAATCTCTTTAATTGGTTTAAAAATATAGTTCAATCAATTTACGGTAAAAATAAATAATTATTCAGTAAATTTTTTTAAAAAAATATTTTATTGTATAAAAATAAATTTTAAATATTGAAGTATTAATTGAAATTATGAAAAAGAAGGCAACTATTTGTATGACAGCGAAAGAGAAGGTTTGTTTTTATTATTGTTTTAATAAAGCAGTATCCAATTATAAATGAAAGATAAAAATTCAATCTTTTCCTTTCTTTCCACAAATACATTATATTTATAAAAATTGATTCATTCCTTATAGATCCAAAAAAGACATGTGGGTCCAAGTGAATTGAGACAAATAGAAAAGGCAAATTTTAAGGCCTTATAGTACTTTCATTTCATTCACATAGACAACTCATTTCAATGGTGAAAATGCACGTAGCAATCGCAGCCCCACCACCAGTCCTCCACGCTCTACCACCACCACCACCACAATCATCATCGTTATCATCATCATCACAAATCATGCATGTCATGATCATGCATTTCATGATGCTCTATACATACATACAAGATGATTAATGATGGGATGGGCTGATGGGACGAGTGAGAAACGTGGCAAAACAAAGGGATTTGGGGATTCAGAATTTGTTCTTATCCTCTCTCTCTTCTTCTCCTCTCCATGAGGCCCATACTTTCCGTTTCAGTACTTTTTGTCTTCTTTTACTACCCCTCCCTTCAACAACTACGTACCATATTATTTATTATTTATATTTATATTAATATTAATTGTCTTATATAATTAAATAAATGTAAGGGCATTTTCTCACTATATCTCTATTCCCAGTGTAATGATTATTTTTTTTTCATATATATATATATATATATATATGATAAAACAAGAGAAAGAAAGGTTGCATTCGGATAGATGACAACAATAGAAAGTTGGAGACAGAAGTAGAGATTTTAGGGTTGTCACCTTTCAATGAAAAAGATGGTTATAAGTAAAGTCAATATGAAATTCGGGTAACGGGAAAAAATTAGAAAGGTCCAAAAAATATATTCACCAAAAAAATTGTTAATAATTAATATATATTGGGTATATAAAAATAAAATAAAATAATGTTTGTTTATCGTTTAGTTAATTGCAAAAGCAGAAATAGGAAAAAGGATTTGAGTTAAAAAGTGTAAGAGCTTTTGAAAGTGGATGAAATCGGAATCAAATGATAATGCACACTCAACCTTTTACTTGCCAAATATATATATATAAACATATATTTCTCTTTTTTCAAAAGCAAATCCAACTTAATTAATGAATTCTTCAATCCCGCATTTCAACTTCTAGCTAATGAAATATAAATATTCTTCCTAAGCAAATATTCATATATAGGCTCTTTTACTCCTACCATTTTGCTTTTTAGTGATCTTTTTAATGTTCTCAACTCACATTTTTCTAAGTTTGGTCACACTCACGTGTAATAAATTATAAGATGCTTTGACAGAAGCTCCACTTTCATCCTTTTGAAAAACAAATGTTATGGAAATATTCTTTAGATTCATAACAATCTCAAGATCAAATAAGTATTCTGGGTATTTATATTTTTCTAAAATAAAGAAAAACAATACTTAACAGTTATAAATAAGGAGTAATCAATAGATAGCATGAATAAATTTAAAAAAAAAGGATATATGTATAAAGAAAAACTGTGGCATCATTGGATATTCAGTTCAAATAATGTAGAAACACTTCAATTTATATTGAAATCTCATACACACTTGCATGCTCGACATTGATGTCTGCAAATCATTTCTGTTAAGATGAATGTTGACATATTTTTGAATTTTCAAAGGGGGTGACAGAGAGAGGAGAAAGTTCAATGCATGAAATCCACGTGGCAAGTCAATGGTGACAGTGATGAAAGGTCATATCAAAGGGGGTAATGGTGTATGATATATAGCAAGTAGAAAGAGAGAGAGAGAGAGAGAGAGAGAGAATGGGTTGATGAGACATGGTGCATAATCTTGGGGATTCGGCCGAGCCAGGGCCGCACCCTTGTGTCGGTCTCTTACCATACAATTTTTGCTCATAACCAAACAAATTTTTAACATTTCTCAGAAATGACAACTCCTTCTCTTCTCTTATTTCAAATACAGTCCCCCTTAGCCCTTCCAATACTCCTTTCTCTCTACCAAATCAACCCTATCTCTGCCCTTTGTCTCCCTCTCCTTCCCAACATTCCAAGCTGTACTACATTTTTATTATCTTTAACCCTATTTTCGTCTCTACATATATACATTTTTCATACTAATTAATCAATTCTATTTCATAATTATGACTTAATTAGTAGGTCATTCAACAAGGTCAAACATAACTTCTCCATCCCTTACATCACCGACCCTCCAAACATGTTAAGGGTCTCTGTTCTTATTTTGTTTTAATTTAAAATATTTGCAAGTTTTCATTAATTAATTGATTTATAGTATATATAGAACATATATTAGGTTTTTCGTTGGTCAAGTTGAAGGTCTCGATGCCAAAAAGAATTACCAAAAAGAACTAGTTAATTAAACTAAATCATTCCTCGAGCCACTCCATCAATTCATATCATCTTTAATCTTAATTTGGTGGGTCACCTTTGTTCAGAGGTAGCTAAATCTAAAACCTAATTAATTAATTAATTAATTAATTAACAACTGTGTCTTAACTAAACAAATCAATATTAATTAAATTAATAAAACCTTTGTTATTTCCTCGTTCCCATATGTCAAGACAATTTGGAATATGATTGTGAACATGTTGGCGACTTGTTAATTAATCTACTCTTTCATGTTGGCTTCCCTCTAGATAGTATAATTATAAGCTAGGGTTTCAAAATTTTTGGACAACCATATTTCATTTCACTCCTTTTTAAACAATATTAATTTTAACTTCGATATTACTACCTCTATTCTATAATATTTGTTCACCTCCCTTCGAAAAATTATTAAATTTATCTTAAGTTACAATAAATTATTGAGTAAACTGACTATATTTTTTAAAATTTAAGACCAATTCTCTAAAAAAAGACCATTAAATTAAAGTAATAATATATTATTGATTATACATAAAGGTTAAACATGGAAAAAAATATTTATTATTTCTTGAAACTATAAATGTGATAAGTATTATAAAACGGGGGTAATAGTTCAACTGATAGAATGACTATATGCCTTCTATACATTGCTTACAAATAGCGACAAATTCAGGATTTTGTTTTAGGGTCAATATATAATTTTGAAAGAAAATAGATATAAAATGAGGTTAATTTGGAAAAATATAAATGCATACGAAGAATTTAGAAAAAAAAAAGAAAAAAGAGTCAATTGAACTCCATTTTCATAGGTAAGTTCCGCCATTATTTACCAACGCCCAATTCATAGATTTAGAATTTTAGAAATAATTCATAAATACACAAAATAAAGTTGATTTAAGAGCCATAAATGGTTAAATTGAGTTGAAAAATATAATGACTATTGAAATATAAATAAATATATAAAAACTTGCATGTGATATCCAAAAAGAGACATAACCTAATATGAGGACTCGATGTTTCACATTGACCCTACAATTAATGTTGGTTGTGGCATGCAACCATTATTCATTAGTAAATGATGGGATAAAAAGGGTTTTGTACGGATCAAAAGCTAAAGATTATATTAAAAAAGGAAACAAGATCCTCTCCAGTTATCATTTTCCATGCAATTGTCTCGGTTTTTGTCTCTTAACTGTTTGTGTTATTTATAATCTAGGTGAAACATGTTGACACCTTAACATGATATTTTGTTGAAGACCCATGTTCTTCTTCTTGACCCTAACAATATATATTTATATCTCTTGTTAGTCTTGATACTAGGGTTTCTGTTCACAGTGGTCCTAGCTTAGCTGCTCTGGAAAACCCTAATATTATTATTATTATTCTTTCGGTTCTTTGTAATCAGGTGATTGGTGACTAGAGAACAAATCATGTAGAAATAATTATTGGCTTCTTGATCCATTATCGACATAAACAATGATTATATAGTTGTAAAAAGCTTAATGAAAAGAAAGAAAATGGAGCAAAAGCCAAAAACTTCGCAAGAATCATGTGTTTATATTATGATTATCGTGCCCGTCACCTCTTTCGTCATCAAAAATCAAATCGCCATGTTTTGATCCGATCAAAGTTTTTAAACAAGTTGATTTGAGTCTTAAATAAGTAAGATTCTGAACATATCTTGAACAGGAGAGACGCTCTATTAGCTCATCTCCAAGAATTATTCTTTTGCTTAGTTAAATTAATCATAGTCAATCTCTTTTTTCCTTTTTACCCAGTAGTATAGAAAATCAACACCAAATATCTCTCCCTCGATTCCAAAATCGAATGGACTCTCGAGAATCATCTTAAGCATCTAACGATTTGTTTAATGATGATTAAGAATCTCATCACTCACTTGTTTATTTCATTGTGGCTTTATTCTAATCCCAATATTTTCCAATAACCAAGTATATTATTATGAATTATGCTTCTCCAATTTTGACCCGCAATCATTTATTTCTTTTTATTTATTTTCTGTTTCACCAAATTAATTTTCAAGTTCTAATTTACTAATCAACATACATATTTATTTCTAATTGTCATTATCATCCCCATCATCTCCATCATTGCTCATATATTACTATCATAATCAACTTCATGTAATACTTAATGCTATTGTCACTATCACATAATAATCATTTTCATTTACAATTTCTAATTTTAATAATGCATGCATGAGACAAACTGAAAATATCTTATTGCTTGCATTGGAAGTAACTAGTCATAGTCTCATGTTTCATTTATATAATATCCAAATTCATCTATATTATATATTTCAAATAGCAAGGAATAATTAGTTTTTTTTTTTTCTTTAATGGAAAAAAAAATAGTTTGAGAAGACAAAAAGTTGAGATTTGACGTAGTCCAGTTTACTGAAAATACCTGTCTGATAAATTATAAAAAAAAAAAAAAAAAAAAAACAGAAAATATTCTGCTGTACTCGTAAATTGTTGAGCTTAAACTAAGCTATTATAACTTACCCATACAGTTTTATTTAAATTATTTAGTAGCAGAAGAATTCTTTTTCTTCTCTGAAGACTGTTATATTAATTATTTTTTTCCTGAGCTGTGCAAATTGCCGCAATTAGTCAATGGAATATAATCCACTAGTTAATTAGCTTATCTGTTTAAGAGCACCATCAAATGCTTCTGTGGATTAACCTTTTTGTTGATTCTGATTAAAAGGATAAACCTTTTATTATAAATAGCTTAAGTTATTTCCATTACTATAAAGTGTAAATTTTGAGTTTGAATCTTTAATCCTATAGAATATTGGAAATTCATTAGCGACTAATTACCCTTATTCATATAACCCAAGACTATCAGCATGGGACCTTAATTTAAGCAAATAAATGATTAAGTATATAGTAAAATCAATCTTCAAGTAGTGTCATTAGTCTATTAATCTTTTTTCTGCCAAAGTTTTGACAAATGCAAAAACAAAAATTGATGTAGCACTGCAATTCAATAATATTATATATGATATGATAAGACATTTCAAGTAACTCAATTAAAATTAATAGAAAATAGAAACCCTATTGCTATCTATCATTTGGGTATTTTTCATATCACATTAAACAAATTGCTTTATGACAATAATTGCAAGTTTCCAATTGGTTAGGAGTCAAAATCAAACCAATAATCACATAGCAACCTCCAAGGACTGACCCACATAGATTTTTCAATGGGTCCATTTGCCCTACTTGCTACCCATCTGTACTCAAGCTTTCGATTATATATGCATATAATAATATGTCCGTTTATTTATTTATATATATGTTTTAACATTGCTATCTAATATTATTTGTAATTGATATAATATTAGTTAGATGCTCTCTTCAACGCACAAAAAATGTTTTTATATATAAAATAAATAGGACATAGAAGCTAATAAAAAATTATGAATATGCCAAATTCAGGAAACTTCAGTCCTGACTCCTCATTGGCTTCATTTCATTTTCCTTCTATCTAAATATATCTCCAATAATTTTTTAAGTCATTTTCAAAAAGCTTATAATATTATAATAAAAATTAATGATTTTTTCTAGGTTGTATTATTTATTAGTAATAATAAGCCAAATGTTAACACTAAATTGGCATTCACTTCCTTAATTAAAAATTGGATTAAAATTAATTCAAATAATTAGTAGATTGAGGTACGTGAGGAGTGATAGGGGTGCGTTAGAATAAAAAAGATTGAAGACGGGATGGAAATGCGTCAGAAAATACTGGGAGTTGATCATGGCCGTTGAAAGTTAGATATGTGGATAATGATCATGATTGGAAGGATGACGGTGATCGGAAAATCCACGCGATTAGTGGGAGTTGTCATGTTCAGTAACCCAATAAAACAAAACATATTTTCACTGTTTGATTCTGCAACTATAAGCCAAAACTACAGCAAAAAAAAGAAAATTTTCACTGTTTGATTAAAAAGAGGAAAGCCACTTTTGCAGCCCACTCATAAATCAACGGCCGAAATTCCTGGGAATTGCCCACCTATCCTTCCCCCCACTCTAATCCTTTACTTTCCGTTTCTAAAATTTTCAAACATTTTCTCTTTTAAAAGAAGAGATAAACATTTATTTTTCTAGTTAACGAAAATATTGAAAATTAAAATTTTTTTATTATTATAATGAAAAAACATTTACCCAACAATAACTAACTAACCATAATTTTAAATTAAATCGGCGGTTACTATTTTTTTTTTTATATAATATTATGATTTTAACATGGAAGGAAATTCTTAGAAGAAGCAAACATTTATTGGCTAAATAATAATTTATTTTTTCGTTAAAACTAAATTATAGCGATATATGGCATGCATGATGATGATAAGAAAGGCATGGTAAGTATTAGGATGATGGGTAGATAGATAGATAGATAGATGGTAAGGTAAGTGAGGAGAAAGGAAAGAAAAGAAACAGGAGAAGAGAGTAGTAAAAAGGTAATGATTACAGATGGGGTCATGATGGGAACGCCTCCTTCCCTTACAATTAAATGATTATTATCAAAAAGAGAGAGAAAACTCACACCCACAAGACTGCGCAGCCACAGCCGCCATTTGCTCTTCTGACCCGTTTTTATTTCTTTTTTCTTTTTTTATAAAAAAAAAAAAACTTTTTTCTGTGATGAGTAATATTTCACTGACCATTGCCACTATACATTCAAATAAATAAGAATCATCCTTTATTATTAGTAATTTAGTATTGTTACTAGTACTAGACAAACAGAAGAGATATTACAACGGACAGGGACTTCAAAAAGCACTTAATTAAATATATATATATATATATTTTTTTTTAAAAAAAAAAAGGGAGGTGAGGGGATTCCAGAGAGAGAAGAACAGAAAATTTTCAAAATATAGAAATAAAAAAAAAAAAAGGCCAGAAATCAGGTATTTAAAGGCACCATAAGATCACTTGTATCTCTGCGATGATGAACTGCTCACTGCCTAATTGAAAGCAAGCGAAAACAAGAAGACGACCAAGTTAAACGACCTAACGTTTAATCCCTTTCTTTCTTTACTTTTATAGAGTCTCCTCCTCATAGGAGTTGTTGCTGGTTATAATACATATGAGCTGTTCAAAATAATCTATTTTCTTTTATTTTTTATTTTTTTATATTTTATCTCGACCTGGTTTCGCTGATTTCGAAGTCCTAGCCTAATAGCCTCTCTCTGCTCCTTCTCTTTCCTTACTTATTTCACACGTTATTATTATCCTTCCGCTTCTTCTTCTTCCTGTGTCTATATATACAGAACCCTCGGCTGTAGATTATAGCGTTTGTATTGATTCATTTCTTTCTCGTTTTATGGAATTAATTATGGGAGAAGAGAGAACGATAATTGTGAGAGAGTTTGATCCGAGCAGAGATGGAGTTGGTGTTGAAGAAGTAGAGAGAAGATGTGAAGTTGGTCCCAGCGGCGAACTCTCTCTCTTCACCGACCTCTTGGGTGACCCAATTTGCAGGGTCCGCCACTCCCCTGCTTTTCTCATGCTGGTACATACCCACAATACCTTACTTGTCCATTCACTCTTTTGTCCTTTTCTTCTCTTTCAAAACACCAAAAATAACAACTGAATCCAAATTATACTCGTTCATTTCCGTTATTTAACTTGAACTTTTTTTTATTAATTAAAGTAAATTTTTTATGCTTCTTCTGATGATTGAATTTTACTCAATTTGATTTTTCTTTTTTTTTTTTAAAAATAAAAATGGAAAGGTACTAATTATTATAGATATTATTACTAATAGATTGTTCTGTTTGTTTGTGTTAAATGTTTTTAATTAATTTTTTAAAGCTAATATTTGTGTGATTAATTTGTATTGAGTAGGTGGCTGAGTTGGGTGAGGAGATAGTGGGGATGATAAGGGGTTGCATCAAAACCGTTACATGTGGCAAAAAGATTTCTAGACATGTCAAAAACACCACTAACAATGACCCTCCAAAGCCTCTCCCCGTTTACACCAAAGTCGCTTACATTTTAGGCCTTCGTGTCTCTCCTTCTCATCGGTATGTATCTTTTTTTTTTTTTTTAATATTTTTACTTTTAACTTTGACAAATAATTAATTATGCTCGCTGCATTAATCATTGTTTTTAAATTTGTCCTTTCGTATTCTACGTTTTTTCTTTTTTTTTTTTTTTTTTTTTTGCTAATGGTATGAAACTGCGATCATTGAGAGAGGGAGATTTGCATGCAGAACGACGCCGTTTGTATATATAAAAAAAAAATCTGCGTTTCCTATTCCACTCGAAAGCAACAGACTAAAAACAAACTAGACACATTAAATAATTAGCGGTAAACCGCATTGGGCTACCAATTATTTGGCCTTAATGAGGTTTACTTAATTATTAAATCAGAATGTGCTCAGGCATCTCTTTGGTTTTTAGTGTAATAATGTTTGATTTTAGTAATTGTATTTTTGTTCTACAGGAGGATGGGAATAGGCTTAAAATTGGTGCGTATGATAGAGGAATGGTTTCGCGAAAACGGCGCTGAATATTCCTACTTGGCAACTGAAAACGACAACCAAGCTTCCGTTAAACTTTTCACCGACAAATGCGGTTACTCCAAGTTCCGTACTCCTTCCATCCTGGTCAACCCGGTCTTCGCTCACCGACTTCCCGTTTCTCACAAAGTCGACGTTTTTCAGCTCCCTCCTCACGACGCTGAGTTGCTTTACCGACGTCGTTTTTCCACCACCGAGTTCTTCCCCCGCGACATTGACTCCGTTCTTAATAACAAACTCAGCCTGGGCACTTTCTTGGCAGTGCCGCGTGGCACCTATGAATCCGATTCCTGGCCCGGATTCGATAAGTTTCTCGCCGACCCGCCTGAGTCCTGGGCTGTGCTCAGTGTTTGGAACTGTAAGGATGTGTTTAGACTGGAAGTTCGTGGTGCGTCGCGCGTGAAGCGAACGTTTGCTAAAACGACAAGAATGGTTGATAAAGCATTACCGTTTTTAAGGTTACCATCGGTGCCCGAGGTGTTCAGGCCTTTCGGGTTACATTTTTTATATGGTCTGGGAGGTGAAGGCCCACGCGCGGTGAAAATGGTAAAGGCACTGTGTGCCTACGCGCATAATTTGGCAAAGGAGCGGGGATGTGAGGTGGTGGCGACGGAGGTATCGAGTCGCGAACCGCTTAAGTTAGGAATTCCACACTGGAAAATGCTATCGTGCGCTGAGGATTTATGGTGCATAAAAAGGCTTGGGGAAGACTACAGTGACGGGTCAGTGGGTGACTGGACAAAATCACCCCCAGGAGTGTCTATTTTTGTTGACCCTAGAGAGTTCTAAACATGTTGTAGTAGTCACATCAAAAGAAGAAAATCTGAAGACTTTAGCTAAATTAGTAGGATAACACCAACACGAGGAGGAAAAAGAAAGAAGAAGGGGTACCTTTTTCTTTTATTATTAAATTTTTGTTAACTTGCTTTTTTTTTTTTTTTTTTTTTTTGTTAAATATTAGTTTCGGTAGTGTTTTTTTTTTTTAAATGTGGAGGATTTTGTGGGATAGAAAAAGAGAGAATGAGAAGATATGGGTTTTTGTTGTAGAAAGGAATATCCTCACTTTTGTTTTCTTATTATTATCAACTTTTTGTAAATGGATGTGGCTTTTTAGATCCTCTTGCAGCCAAACGCAGCCTTAATTTTCATGTGGGGATGGATGGGTTTTCTTTTATAATTATTTATACTATTTTATTCCAAAACATATAAATTTGTTTGGTTAACTAACGGATCGATCGGGTCCGTGGTCTCTTTCTAATTAAGGTCAGTGGACATCGAACGAACAAAGTCCGCCCTTTAGCATAATGGACCACCGAAGTGTCCTAATATTAAGGGCATGATGGACAACTTTTTGGGTGGATGAACTAACTTTGTTCAGGATTCTTTTATAAAAACAATATATTTGCCAAATTGACTGGAGATTTGGCTTTTTGCTGCTGTGGATTTACAATTTTGGGTGAGAAAAGATAGTACGAGTGGGCATGAGGTATTTTTGGTTCCTCGTCTTTACCTCTCCATATGGACCTTTTTTTGGTGGGTTTAGTTTGGAACTATGGACCATACGACAGGTTCTTAGATCGTGACGTTTTTGGAACCAGATATAAATAAAAGAGACTCTACCCAATTATTTTATTTTTTTATCTTTACCTTCTTCTTTTAATTTTGTTTTTCTTGGCTATCTGTTTGTGCATTTTCCGAGAAAAAAAAAAAAAGAAAAACATGCTGTCCTAGATTTTTTTCAAGAAAAACTTTATTATTTTAATTTAACTGGCAATTGCAATTAAAATAATATAATATAATCAATTGATCTTTAATCCAAAATATTGAAATTAGGTTAAGCATGCAAAAATGGTGGTGGAGTGGATGGATCACGGGATTTCGGAGAGATGATCATATGTATCATGAGACAGTCGAAGAAATTAATGTGAGGGTTAAGATTTAGTATATCACAAAGTCAATAGCTTAGACCTGGATTGTGGTAACTGTTTTTTATTTTGCTTTAACGGTTCATTAATCATTTTCATAATCCTCCATTAAACCTTTTGGAAATTAAACATCTCTTTTCATTATTATTTTTTATTTTTTACAAATAAACTAAATTTCAATAATTTATCAATATATATCTCGTGATTTTAAATAAAAAATTTACATGTTTATTTAGTCTTATATAATACTTTATGATTACCATTGAAACTATTATTTATTTTATTTTTGGTTTTATATGATAAAAAAACAAGTTAGATACATTCAAAGTCATCTTTTAATAATACAATCAAGACCCAAAATAGCGTTTATTTAAAAAAAAAATTAGAAACATAGTTTTGTAATTAGCAATTATAAAAATATTAATCCTTAACTATTGTGATTGAATTCGTCAGGGATTGCATAAACAAGCACATAAAGCTAAAGGCTCACACATGTGCAATTGTATATTTATTCCTCTATATGATAATGAAGCTACGTTGAACCATTAGCTTTCCTAGAAATTTCCTAAATTCTAATCAAATTTTGTATAATTAAAGATTGACAAAGCACTTTTTTCTTAATCGTGTATTAGAACAATAATGCATGGAATGGAATCAAGAACATATATATGGACAAGATTTGATTGCTCTAATTAGGCTTAGTAGGTATGGAAGTGTTAGGCAAGTTTTGACTGGTCCTGTCTCTATCATTATTACACGTTAAACAAACCTTAATGTGGTTAATAAATGTGTTTAGGAGGTTTAGAAAAAACTTACTCTTTTATTAGTAGTTCAATTATTTGGTTTCTAGGGAAAAGATATGTCCCTTAAAAGAGGGTTTCGCTATCAAATCATCAAGATTTAACAAAATAGGTTTACCACTTTTTAAATGGGTAATGTCACTTAAACACATATTTTCTTTTGTTTTTTACCCAAAAAAAAAAAAAAAAAAAAATTAAAACCAAGAGTGGTTTAGGTGAAAGGATCAATTTGCAAATTGTAGTCAAATACAGTGGGCTCTTTGGTTCTTTATCTTCACTTGCAATTACAACTCCTTTGCAATGGGATAGCTCAGTCACGGAGATTGGTCATTACAATTAAGGTCATTAATTTGATTTTTTGCGATATAAATTTTCTCAGATCAATCTTTTTTATCTCTGAAACGAGTGAAGATTAATTAAATTTAAGAATTATTAGAATGAATACGGAGTTAATGAAAAAGGTGGCCCATCTTTTTCAAACTTCCTTTAGGTCTAACAAAGTTACTTTCCTTCTTTGGCTCGTGGAATTAATTGGGAATTAGTGAAGATAAAAGTGTTGTTAGGAAATAGGTAATGTTTGATTGTCTCAAGAAGAGAAAAATATATGTTGATAAAAGCATCTTTTGAGGCAACCCACTTGCACTGAGAATTTGAATAAAGATTTGAGAACTGAGAAATTAGAAAAAAAAAAAAACCCACATTGACCGATGTTGTTTGGACCAAATCATATAACTTCTTGAAGAAAAATTGGTTTTTTTCAATTAAGACTTTAATATTTTGTTAAATAGATAATTTGCTAATGAAGCAAAGTCAAGGTCAATTTACATATGTGTTAGGTCCATCCTTCAACAAGAAGATACCATTGTCAACAATTTGATGTAGCCTTTTACACCGCTTCTATATCCATCGAGATTTTTATAATGCACATATGTTATTCATTGGATTTCACATATCTATATATATATTGCTTATTCTCTAAGATTCTTATAGAACATTAATTTTAAATTTCAAAAATAGAAAAAGATTTATATAAAGTAGTTGTTGGGATATCAACGAAGTCAGGATTTAAAATTAAGGGAACAAATCCTTAAACAAAGATTATGTATTGCATCGTGAAATTTATATTTGAAGTTTTGGGTGAAAACTACATCTCAATAATCTAAACCACTCAAATATAGAAAGATGGTTTTAGATAGTTGTAAAGGGAAGGCCCAATAACCTTACCTATTGTAAAGCTCTAATGGGCCAAAGTGGACCTTACCTATTGTGTCCTATTTGTTCAAAGCTGAAATTGCTGTAGTGTACATTAGTACCCCTCCAATGCCAATCAGTATTCTAGTGATTGAAAGACTTAAATAACACCTTCTATTTTCCTTTTTAAAAAAAAAAAAAACGAATTGATTTAGGCATATGAGAAAAGCTTTCGGATTGGGTCACTCTGTAATGGGCTTCAACCCTAAACCTTAACAACAGGATCTACATACTCCCTACTTCAATTAATTTCCAAGAGACAACTGGTAAGGTATTATTTCACAGCGTTAGCAGATTCTACAATAACTTCTGCAATTTTTTTGTCATAATATGTAGTAGGGTAATTGAAAATTTATACATTTTAGTGATGCAAGAATGTTCATACATCACACTAACAGACTAACGGCATTCCTTCTAATGCAATGAAACAGAGAAACTTCAACGTTATGGTGTCATTAATTATCAGAGATCTTCTGTTAAGGGCCAACAATGAATACTAGGTGACCTCCATATCTCTATGCAGAACCAAAAATTGATAGTCAACATATCATAGAAATCAGTCCCCATTTCCCTTCCACGTGCCTCCTTTGCATGAAAATTCCGGCCAGCCGGATAAAGTCAGCGGGTTCTGATTTCCTAACGGTTAAAGTGATTAATTTTACAAGCCAGGAGAAATATTATCTAGTTCTGCTTATCAGTTCATCTGTCACTAAGATACAGAATGCCTCCTGCTTCTTGAAGGCGTGGATTTTGTTTCCTCTGCAGCTACAGAACCCGGACTTTCTGATGTATCAGAGCTACTAATCTCACCATTTCTTTCTTTGCTTGACCAAAGCTTTGAGAAAATCTTTGACATGACTACACCTTTCATTTTATTCGCAGCAGCTTTTTCAGGATCACTTTTAGCATTATCATTCAGATTTCCATTGCTCCCGCCTAATTGTAAAGTAGCAAATTCTCCTTTCAATGCCTTGATATCTTCAGCTGTTGGCACAGCATCCCAATCCTCTTCTGTGTTGGTTGTAGTAGACCTTGAGCTCCCATGAGACCCACCAGGAAGTAATGCTCTTATGGACCCAGGTAGTTCTGGTGTGCTATTGCCAGCAGATGCTGCTTGCCTAACCTGTTCAAAGAATAGGACTTGCACCACCACTCGCAATGGGAGCCGCTCATTTTGCACGACATGCATGCAGGCTTCTACTGATAACTTCCTGCAATCCATCAACCTGCATATTCTTTTCCTCTCACTCTTGCTGATCCCTGGGTGGTCCTGCACCAAAAGAAACAGTCAGTGGTTATAGGCCAATTTTACACTATTGTAAACTGGGTCTCTCCTTATACATAAATTACACGTGTAATCTTGACTGCAAAAAAAATGATACATATAGCTTTTATAAGTACATAGGTTTGGGCTATTTTCTGGTGTTGTTTCTTGAGATCCATGTGGCATCTACAAATAGAAACAAGTCGATCTAACTGATGTTTGTCTTCCAAGTGTATAATAATGCTATTTCAATGACAGGGACAAGTGTCAAAGAAAAAAAAAAAAGGCTACACATAGAGTGGAGCAAACAGCATCTCTAGCTTTGTCCCTAACCTAAGAAAGAAAATTTAAACATAATTGTAAAATATATCAAAATTACGAGCTCAAAACATATCTAGACATGATCTTTGCATATCTTTTTCTTTCTAGGACATTTTTGAAAATTTTCAACATGTGGGACAAATCTAGGGGGCTTGGGAAACCTTCAACATTAAAATTTTCTCCTGTAAATTTTATTCATATCTCCAAAAATATACATATTGGGCCCCCATGTCTAAAATGTAGCTCTGTTTTAACTTTTGGCCCCCCAATATCTGAACCCTGTTTCCATTCACAAATCTCGAGTGTTAGCAGCATACAGAAATGAATAGGTTTCTTAATAATCATAGCTTGATAGAAAAGACTGCCATTAACAGATGAGGACGAAGGAACTTGATAATGGACATGATTGTTTTATGTATATGTATGTTATGTACATGTCCATGCACGTAGAGTAGAATAAGAAACTAATTAAGGCACGCTTAAAGCACAGAATAACTAAAAAAAATTCAGCAACATACCTTGAGATACATATCAATGGCACGGTAAAGTCCATCATGCGATGGTCTTGGGAAACTTGATACCATTTCTGCAAGATTGACAAAATTCGAAAGAGGTAGGTTGGGGTCTTGAGCAATTTCAGCTAGGTAGCCCTCAACCAACTTTGCTACCTGCATTTTCGCAGCATCTGATTCCAACTTTGGACTTCTGCTCTCCCGGAACTCATTTTCCATTGGAAAATCAGTTTGAGAAGCCTTTTCATGTGTAAGAAACTCCTCAACTAAGCCTTGCACAACATCAATGTTATACATTGTCATTTCCCCAGCTGGTGCTCGAATCAAAAGGTCAGCCACTGTAGCATCCTCAAGCTGCTGGCCAATCCTTTTCATTAGTTCATTCCTTTCTGTCTCTCCGCATTCTAACAGAATCACTGCCCTTAACAACCTAAGCATAAAACTACAGGGAACACTGCCTTTCTCCATGGGCAGTAACCACACAATAGCTTCAGCCAAAGATCTATATTTTATGATATCACCACCCTGTATCATACCCTTGCTAAAACCTGGCAATCTTCTCCATGCATATGCATTCAGGGCTTCTCCAATGACATCACCACAGATTCTTCCCTTTGTTTTGATTGTTGTAATCACCCTTTTATAAAGATCAATCTGAAGGTCACAGAGATCTTCTACCCACCAATCTTTAGGCACTGTTTGTGGTTTTCTTACACCATTCCAAATAGGATCCTTCCCATTCTCAGATGGAAGCTTTCTCCTGTTATAGGTGTATGACCACTCCACCTTGGAAGTATCCATGCAAGCCTTCGAGGCTATGGAATCAAGGCAATGACTAACCACTTTTAATTCCTCAGCCCATGGAAGAAGAGCTTTAGTGGTTTGAAGAACAATGATTGAGTCTTTCCAGCTGCGGAAGATGCTAGAATTAAGGAAGACATCAATCTTGTAAATCAGGTTTCCTTTCTCAACAGTTTCATACATCTCAAGGTACTCGGCTGCACAACGAGCTGCAACCACGTTGTAGGCATTGAGAGTGACTGTCATACCATAACAGAACTTTGCACATATCTCAAAAGCAGCAGGTCCACCAGGAATATCCTGGATGTGAATTTCATCACTGTTGTCATCATTTGTGTTTGCAACCAGCTTCTGTAGTCGTGCACTCTTGGATAACAGTGGAAACTACAGAAACATTTCAAAAAGTAGAGAGTCAAACAAGTTTTTCTGATAACAAAAATGCCAACAGATTAGTGTATCAATATATCGATGAATTTTTTCAAAATTAGAGAATTGAATAATGTTCAAGGAGGGACATAAAAAGAGATGGAATAGACTTAGTTGGGAATACCAGAACAACCTTTGTTCTACATTAATGAGTATGAAACACGACCAAATGCTTTTTCCATGAGTTACATGCAGTAGTCATTGTAAGAAATACAATAGCGCCCAGTTTATCACATAGAAATCATACCTTATGCAGGTAAAATTTCACATCTCCAACATTAATGACTATGTCAGTTGCCAGCTCAGTTGCCACAAACCTGGAACACAATTGTTCCCTCCAGTCAGGTTACACCACAAAATCAATAGAAATGCCATTAATCTCAAATAATTAATAATAGAGAAGCCAATTATCAAGTTTCAGAAATATTGAAAGCTAAAGGCTTATATGGTTTGTCGAAAAACATACTCGAAGAAGTGCATCACTTATATCATTTTATATGGTTTGATGATAAATATTGTAAACAGAAGAAATTGAGTGTTTTCGCAGATCCTCGATAGAAATTATTTGCTTAGTTCTGCCTTATTCACATTTTGAAGTACCTCCGTGCTTACAAACTAGATACCAGTTTGTGCCAAATGGACACACCAGAGAGGTGGAAAACCTCATGCTAGCTTACATATCATGGACATCATTTTGTTCAAACTGATTAGTTCTCTCCTTCACCAGTCAGATGGAATCTAAAAGGCAAGAAAATTAGAGATTCATTCCTTCTGTAATTCATTTGCCCTGCTGGTAAAGTAACATCTAAAATTGCCCATTTATGTAAATACATGTAAGAATGAGAAGAGTTTCCTCATTTGCTAGAGAAGTTCAAGTTAAATTACCTGTTAGTACCACCAAAAGGCAAATTTGAGCTGGATGTGTTTACAGTGGGCATACCTATATATCCTTAGGCAATTATGATGAGTTAAAACTATTTCATCTTCAAATCAGGAACAAAACTGGTATGACTAAACATTTGTAAAATCAAGTGGAAAATGAGGAAAATAAACATATATATCCTTTTACTAACTGAGGCTGGTTCGGGAGGAGAAAATTTAATTATTTTAAAGTCATTACAGTAGGAAAACTGGTTCTACGATCTGCAGTCTATACACTCTTCATGTCCCTAGAGTCACAGGGTAATGAAAAGAAAACATTGACAGAATCAAGCATTATAGTGTCAAACCAAACCCAGAAAGTGTCTAGCTTGCAATAATTTCTCAAAATTAATTACTTGAACTTGAGAAGATTGGTTTCCAGGCCAGAGAGTCACTGCCGAAAATTAAAAATCCATATAAATATAACAATAGTGAAACATCAAGATGTGAGGCACATGAAAACAACTCCATTTGGGAAGAATTAGACAAGTTAAAGGCCTAAAATAAAAATCAGTCATATATATAATATATAGTTTGAATAGTTAGGAGAAAGGGTTAACCAATGAGATTTGAATCCTCAAATAAGGATTTAAGATTTACCTAATATTTTCCTCATCTGCCTGAAATGAATCGGGCTTGGACCCAAGTTTCATGAATTTCATTTTGCCAAATTAAATATCAGCTCCTCTGCCTCCACTTCAGGACTCTAATTTTTGACTTCTGCCAATATAGTGAACCAAAATCACCAGAGACTTCAAGAAAAGAAAAACCTCACAAATGAAAATTGGCCAACTATTTGAGCAAAATATAAATGGATCAAAGATTGCTTGAAGATGAGTTTCTTAGTATGACCGAATCTTGCCCACAAAATAAGGCCAAGATAAGAAAGAGAGAAATGAGTTACTAGGGGTAGTTTGATTCTTGATGAGGTGAGGTAACTTTGCTTCCTAAATTGGTTACAGAGTCCAAAGACTCAGGACTAAGAAGGTTAGCAAAGGAGACAATGCCTAAAAACTGTCTTGAAACATTTATATAAGCTAAAACATTAGAGACAACCCCACTTGCTCAAAACTGACACCACCGTCCTTATATGATTTGTTTATGCTCCTTTTTCTTGTTTTTGCTTCTCTTTTTATCAATGGATCTCTCACACACACACTACTTGTGAACCCTTTTCTTCTGGTCCACAAAGCTTCAAGAATCCAAAATCCTTTACAAATCAAAATACCCTTGCAGCTCTCGAATTTAAGCTACAAGCACCTGCAACCAGAAAACAGCATATCTTGGTATCAGTTCAAAGAACCACCGAAAGAGTGGACAACAAGCATCAATTTTGGGGTTTCTAAAAGAAAGATTGGGCAAGAGAGCATAGCTACCAACAAAATTGTTAATTTCAAAGTGGAGGTGAATAAGCAAGATTGCTAGAATCAAAGTCAAGAATGTGTCACAGAAATCAACTTAAGAACATACTATATTCTTTAACAAAAAAAAAATAAAATAAATAAAAGCAATAAAATTTAAAAATCTGCCCACAGGAACTCATGATCCCACCCAAGAACATCGTTGCCAGTAATTTTATAACAATTTGCAAGAATTTAAAATCATACACAATAGAATGGCATCCCACAAAACAAATTGAAATTGTTTCATTAGATTATTAGCAAGTAAGAGCTAGCTCTATAGACAGATTTATTGAATAAAACTCAGGTTAAGTAAAGCAAAATACTCACCAGTAACAACAATTTGTTAGGAGAAAATCATAAATAAATAGAAAATAAAAATCACGAAAATCAAATTATGGTATTTTACCTTGAAGATGTCTCTGTAGAAACAGCCCAAAAATGTCCCAAAGTAAGGGGGTCTCTCTCTCTCTCTCTCTCTCTCTCTCTATTATCATTTGGACAAGTACCAAAGAAGAATCAAAATATGCATGGCAATGGGCACACAGCTATAAAACAGAAAAGAACAGAACACAAACGTTCAGTGCATGAGAGAGGGCCTATTGCCTGCAGGACAAAACCCAAAAGGAGTAACCCCACGTACCACCAAATCCACCCAACAAAACCAAAAAATTTCCAATCAAAAAAGACGAGTTGTTCCTCATCTAATCTTTTGACAGCCACCACTGCCAATGTACATAACCCGCAAAACGCCAAATCGCAGAATGTTCCCTACCCCTATTTTCCTTTGAATCAGCACCACCGCCCCCACCACCGCCCCCAACACCGCCAGCACCACCACTTCCCCTATATGTCTTTAGCTTATATATAGACTCATGAGAAATGTTTCAAAAAAAAAAAAAAAAAGGAACTTTTAAATTATAGAAACTAGTGATTGAATTTTAACCAAGTGTCCTTGTTTCACTTTGGCAACAATGAAGACAAAAAACCTTTATATTTGTTTGGCTGTAGAGAGTAAAAAGAGTTCATTTCAAAGAAGAGAACCCAAAAACCATGAGGTCCCCACCACCCACCATTTTCTTCAATTTTCTTTCTTTCTTTCTTTTTAAAGTTAAAGATCTCCTTTGCTTTTTTTTTTTTTTTTCCCCCCTCTTTAACTTTCTTGCTCTACGGCCAATCTGACATGCATGACTTTGGTGTTTCCCTTCTCAAATACAAACTGACTTTAGTGACTTACCTTGTGTCCTTCGTTTTTAGTATCCAAGAGAAAGAAGCTTAAAAACAGCCTCTGTATACCAGACAACGACCCATCCATATATCTCCCTCTCGTACTTCGATAATAATGGTATCCATCTCATTTTTATTGTATCCAATTCTTACAGTTAAAAAAATCAGTAAAGGTTGTCTCTTTTCTCTAATCCTGCTACCAACAACTGTATTAGTATCCACCAATGGCTGATTAGCTTAGTAAAATTAAATGAAGAGTTTGATTATCAATGCCATTGTACATAGCATGTCATCTTTTGATTAGCATTTGCATAGAAGTTGAATTGTTTGATGTTTTATATATAAAAATTGAGATAAATTATGATTTTTATCACGGTGCACTCAAAGTTTAATTACGCTCTACATGCATGAGTTTATTTTTACAATCATATCAAATCGTATAAATGACGGCATCATGACTCCATGGTTGACGTCTGGTTTACATTATTATATCACGAATTAATTCCAACTTTAGAGAAATTGTCGGAATATATTCAATGCATGTGAAAATAAAATACTTTGCACATCAAAAATAATCTTTTCCTCATCAAATCCAAGATGTGAATTTAATATAAATACTAATAAACTACTTTTATTGGTGAATTCTCTATTGCAAATGTTCTTCATTCATTATCTCGTAGCACATCTGCATCATGTGAAATAGACGTGTTTTTTTTTTAATTAAATATTTAAAAAAAAAAATATTTACCGCGTAGCACATTTTATTTGTTTCCAGATAGAGAAGAAAATTAAAAGAAAAAAAAAAAAAAAACTAAGAGTTAACTTGTCCAATCAAAATGATGAACATCTATTCCTCAACTGGACAAATTGAGACCACAAGCTTTAATTCCCTTATCCAATTCCCAATTTTTTTCGCATTCACATCACAATTCACATGCAATGCTCCGATGTCAATACAAATTAATCAATCTAAAATTATATATTTATTCAATTAATTAATTAATTACTTATAATATTCTCCTTGTTTAATCTTTAAACACATCCCTATGATAATGCTTAATTTTCTTAATATTACTTTGCATCAAGAATCTCACCCAATGCCAAATACTAATATATATATATATATATTTTTTTTTTTTATTTTCATTTTGCTCACCTGATGCAGATGTGCACACATTAAAAATGCTGCTATATGCGGAATCTATGCAAGATGATATTGATATATTCTTTGTACAAATGTCGGAAATCTTAATTAAAATTGACCTAAATGAGAGTCACAATCTTTGAAAGATCCTATCCATGAGAATTGGTCGGTTGGGTTTTATTTTATTTTTAATTTTATAGTCAAAGGATTAATTATAACAAATTACAATATTTGATAATTTGGAGATATTTAAAAAAAGAATTTATTTTCTTTTTGTTCTTGAGATATGATTCCCACTTGAAGGAAAAAAACAGTATTGATATGTCATGTTGTGTTCTGGCTTATGCACAGAGTTTGACCCATAGCATGTGATCATCATCTTTTACTCCTTCAAGTTGAACCCTTTTTTTCCTAACATTTTCTCAATTAATTCTTTTTATCAGAAAATTATATGTATATCTTTCCAGCTCAATATATGCAACCAAATATCTGTGGGACCATCCTTTTTTATTTATTTAATTAATTAATTACCCAAATTAATTTAACTTATGATTATACTGCTGTTTCTAGAGCAGCTTTCCTCACATTTATAAATCATTGACTAACTATTTATATGAAGTTCAGTTATTAGCCTAACTGCATGCATACATAGCCTACTATTTTCCTTCTTTTCTAAAACTTAAAAAAAAAGAATTATTTTTCTATTTGTATGATCTTGATGCATCCAGGAGGTTATTCTTTTGCTATCAAAATTTGTTTATTCTAGTCATACAAATATTTATTTTTAATGTAAAAAAGGATTATATATATATATTAAATATTAATATTTTACAACCTACGGGTTGTGGCTCAGTCGGCACCGTAGCTGAGCATATGGAAAGAGCTATTGGGTTTGATAAACACACTTGCAGAATGACCGTAATTTATTTCGGAATTAAATTTAAGGAAAGAAGATCATGTAAGGACATTTACAACTCACATGCAAACCAGCATTTAAAAAATCATACACAGAGAAAACTTGAGGTAAAGAAGATGATGTAAGGACATTTACAACTCACCCAAGTAGTAATATAATCTCAAATTTTGAGAGAGAGAAAGATAAAGAAAGAAGCTTTGTGTTGCTCAAATTAGGGTAATTATGGCAAGGCACATGCTCACAGATTCTCATGCTGTGGTTAACTGCACTGGGAATTTAAGCAGAGTTTAAATATTATAATGCCAGGACCATGTCGAACTAATCATCATATGGTCAATATTGTTTTCAAATACTATAGCTTTAAAGCAAGATCCCTCTGACATGCTTATGCCCTAGTTTCAGTGCATCATCTTGATGCTAATCTTGGTCCAATCAACTTCTAACACTTGTTACAACAACATCGCATCAACCACTTTTCTTTTTTATGTTAGTAAGTTAACTGATGTGATGATTCTATTGGCAAGAATAAAGAAAACAAAAATCTTAAACCCATTATTGAACATAAAGAATTTGAATTCTATCAGATAAAACTATATATTGATAAATAAAATGATGAAGTAAACTATATTAGGTGACTGTCATTTTCTCTAGTCCAATTAAATTATGCAGATGAAGCCTAATCTTTCTCATTAGATGCCTATTCCTTCCTGAAACTCCCTTGGTTTAGAAAAGATTGTCTTCTTCCCTGTATATAATGCTTGTTTATTAGTTAGAAGTCTTCAAATCAAACCAGTGCAGTTCAGTGATTAGGTCTGATAAAAATAGTTTAATATCCAGAACCCATTACTTAATTCTATAGCTATGAAACTTACATGCAACCCATTCATAAATAAATAAACAAACCAAGTGGTCCATGTCCTGATAATTAGGGTTATGTGTGTGCGTGTATATATATCTATATATTTTGTGGGAAGTGCTAAAGTACCAAACAAGGAATCATAAGCAAAATAGGTTTTGTTTTTCTAACAAAGTACAATAAGTGTAATGATAGCTTCTCTTCAAGTCACATGAACCATCATGTCTTGAAGGTAGATAGATAGAGAGGTATCAACATGTAGCGATCAAGAAAATACATTATGACAAGAGAATATGAAAGAAGAGCCCATCAGATGCTTTTGCAGTTCTTTTTTATGAATCTTTTATTTTATTTTATCATTATTATTGAATTACATGAACCTTGAAAATGCCAGCCTTTTATGTGAAGTAAAAAAAAGAAAAATGAAAAACAGACAATATGAAAGATTACTATCTCAGGACTCATCACTCACTTTTTCTTTTTTAGAGTTTATGATGAATCATGAAGATGCCTGTCATTTGCAGCTTTGATTTTCTTTATGTGCTTTTTTTTTTTTGCTGTTGGGATTCCTTTGTTTTTCTGTTGGGGCTAAAAAAAATATTGGTCTAATTAAGATTGGACCATGTTTAGGCCCATATCAAGCATAGACCTAAGGTATGTTGAGACTTTAGTTTTGGACTGGAGTTTGACTGGATTGGGCTTGACTGAGCTTTTTCAGCCCAGTAATACGTGGGTCTAAGTAAGCATCCCATAATCACCATGTTTGTGCATTTCAAATTTTTATTACTTGATAACAAAGTTGGCCTAATGGCATAAAAACAAACTTCAATGCTACTGTTCTTTTTTATTTTATTTTAAATTTATAGTAAATACTTAATTTTAAGCTATAATTTTTGCCAATTCTATCAATGATTAAATTTGTAATCCTCGATATAAATATGTGCATATTGGAATGCTTTGCTTGGCAACAGATAAACATAGACAAATCAACAGCATGGTTTAATAAAACAAGGCATCATTGTCCGAAAAATAGGATGGGATAATGTTTCTAGCACTGTATATATATATTTCAATATAAGAATTTTAATCTTATCAATTGGATTTGAAAGCAATATAAACAGAGATTAAATAACTTTCTTTTTTTAAAAAAAAAAAAAAATTCTCCTTTTAATTGGTTTGATATATAAGTCGGTTCATATATCGGATTCAATCCATAAATAATTATCACTTTACCATATGGATTCAACCAAAATTTCTTACCATTACTTCAGCTAAATATCACAGTTAATTCAATCAATCTTCCTATAACAATCTACTAATTACCAAAATTCTTTAATGATTTTATGTACAATAAAAAATCATAAAAAGAGAATTACATTACTACCCAAAAAAAAAAAAAAATCCAGTTTAATCCTTATCATAATCAAGTTATCATGAAAGGCAGATCCAATGCATCCTCACCGGAAGTGGCTGGCTCCTCTAAACCATTGAAAATTCGGGCAAGGCCGGCAAGTTCAAGTCAAAGTCATGTTGACTAATTGGACTCATGTCCATTCCCTTATTTTCAACGTGGAAGCTCCCATCGCAGCCAGTACCGCCGCTTTTACTGCCACCATCATAGTGGCGCCGCTTGTGTCCACCCAGGGCCTGTCCGGAAGGAAAAGTTCTGTGGCAGATGGAGCACTCATGAGTCTTAACATTAACACTGATCACCTTAGAAATTGTTTTTGAAGTAGTCAAAGGAGAAGCAGTGTCAGATTGGTCGTCATCGACAACTCCGACGAGTTTCCAGTGACTAGCTTTATGTCCGGCCAGAGCCTGGTAATTTGGAAAAGATTTATTGCAAAGTTTGCACTTATAACAGAGTTCTAGCGATGGTGGTGGTGATGGAGAGGAATGGTCATAGTTGGTGGCTGCGGTGGTGCCTTTAGCAAGCATAAGAAGGCAAAGAGCTAAGTATTCTTCTTCAGTAGGCGAATTTTCTGTGCGAGAACGTTTAGTTCGTTTTCGCTTAGCCGGAGTTTCAAGGGAACGATGATCTGTATAATTACGCAGCAAGTTAGAAGGCATTGAGGGCGGAGAATTATAGGTTGGAGAGGTCAAAGAGAAATTGAATGAGTGATTAAAAAGGATGGATAGACTGTGTTTTAAAATAAAAGAGGAGGAGGAAGGTGCCTGATAAGTGGAGAGAAGAAACGAGGAAGTGTAAAGTGAGTGAGGTAAGCACGTCTTATTTAAGTTTGTTGGACTTGGGAGTCGGGAGTGAAGTGTGGGGTGTGCAGATGTGCATGCAAATGCAAGTGGGGACTAATATTAATGCCAACTTAACACCCCTCGCAAGTCAACATAAATAAATAATACTGTCTCCACGCTGTGGAATATTAGTTAACAATAATTAATATTATAATTAATTAAGTGTTAAACATCTGTTTCACAAAATTAATTATTTTGACTTAAATATTTTTCATGAAATTAAATATTATGTGAATTAATTTTTTATAAAATATTATATTAATCTTTAATCTTTAAAAGATAGTTCAAACGTTAAGTTACAATATTTCACATTTTGACCGATTGAAACGCTAAAATTTACTTAAAAATTCTTATTCAACACACTCTTAGACTTGGGAGAGTTTAGATTTTAAAGTTCAGGGCTTAGGATACAATACGAAAAATTTAAGATTAGAGTTTAGATTTAAAATTTAGGACCTAGAGTTTACTGAAATTTATTATTTTTAATTTAATTTTATCTTATCTATCATAGTTCTGTCATGCATTGAGATGTTAGTTTATCTTAAACAAAATCCTTAAAACTGTTATTAAAATATTTGGATCAAAACCTAATAATATTGTTCTTTCATCTCATAAAAATACACTCAATTTTCTTTTTTACTTGTCAAAAATTAAAGTCGTATTTCTCCTTTTAGGATGGTTAATAATCTTTACAATTTTCTATTATAGTCCTATTTAATTTGCATCTTTATCACTATATATTTTATTAATTATTACTATGAATTAAATATTGAAATAGACATCTAATCAATTATAGACTTTACATTCTTAAACTAAAATATACATATATATATATATATAAGGATATATAAAAAAATTAATTAAAAATTATCTGTGATTTAACAATATAAATTAAATTTTCTTAATCTATATGAAAGTAAAAAAATGAAGGATTATATCTTTATCTAGTTAAGAGATTCAATTTCATATTGGAGCTATCAACTAATAATAAAAAAAAAAGATAAATAAATAAATATAAAGAAAACTGTCCCTTAGCCAGATTACATATGTCCTTACTTGAAGGGGAACTTTCTAAGAAAACTAGATCACCAATCTTAAAAATTTATTTTTTATTTTTTAATTTTCCACAGTCATTTTGCCTGTATGATATCGAATTATAATCTATCCATCCTATAAAATTTTTTGTTAATCCTTTTTAACTAGATATATATAATAAATTAATATTGAGAAGGTAAAATTATTTATATCTTATTTAAATCAAAATATATTAGTTAAATTTCTAAAATATTTACAATAATTTGAGAACTCTCTCACTCCCCAAAACCAATTAGATTGACACAAAATAAATTTTTATTTTTTTAAGTGAATATATTATTTTAAATTTCAATGGTTACATAAATAAAAATATATTAATTTGACTCTTTATGATATTATTTATTTATTATTTTAAAATAATTATAAATACAATTATCACATAAAAATATTAATTTTAAAAAAAATTTACTCTAATTATTTTTATAAAATTAATTAACTGTATCCTTCAATTCATAGTTTATTAATCTGAGTTTATAACACTCCTTTGAATTAAAAGAATATAATAAAAATATGAATAAATTACCGACTAATAAAAAAATGAACTTAAATGGACAATTGGCTAGTAAGCTTTCCTTCCATATTGACTCTGAATCCATAAATAGAACACAGAGGAAGCTTCGTCCAAACGTCAAGCATTTCCCCTCTAAGCTACAGCTACAGGTAGCTGTTCTAGAGTTTCTTATGAAGTTTTTGCTATTGATCTGGTAGTCGGCAGTCGTACTTTTTAATCTGGTAAGAGGTACTTAACTTGTCTGTTTTAGCAAAGAATTTAAAAGCATGCACTTAATTCCAAATGCACTGAGAGTAGGTTAAATGATTCGGATTGAAAATGGCATCTAATAGGAGAGTCTTATGGAAAGGAGTTCCCACATGGTGGTCGACCGTTCAAAGTGGATGGTGGCTATGGCGACACCTTTCTTAGAGGCAGCCCAACGTGGGTGTTGCCTTGTTTGCTCGGTGGCTGACCGCCACATGGGCCACTACCCACTGCCCACTAGTAACGTGGCTTAGCCCAACCCGAAAGAGAATACTCATCCCAATTTTGCTGCTGCTTAGGAAAGTGGAATGAAAGGAACATTATTTTTTAAAACTTACCAAGATAATGTAGTCTTTAGTTCAAATAAATAAGGACAACCTTCCTTTAAAAAAAATTAAACTTTTTAACTTATAATTCGATCCAAAAAGACTTTTTATTTATGATTTTTCATACTAAAAAATATAGATTTGATTCACTTAAAAACTAAATAAAAATAAATTAGACGAAATTATTGTAATTATTAGTAGTTGTAAACAAACTGTACTAATATTGGTCTTACCCCAACAAGAACGACACCGTATCTTCTTCATCCCACAGTCCCATATCCTCTTTCTGGAAAAAAAAAAAAAAGCCCTGTACGGAAAACCCTTTGTCATCTATCTGGCTCTCGACTGAGCAAACTCGCCACCTCCCTCTTTCCTCTGCTCCTTAGCCGCCAGCCACCTCTAATATACAGGCCAAAAAAAATTTCTTTGGGTGCTTTTCCCTTCTCTAACGGACTATTCTCAACTAGTTATCTAGATTCAGAAAGGCCAGGGGCAATCGCCATCTTCGATTATTTTTGTAAACAGAATATTTCTTATGAGATTAACCGCTTGAAATTGGTAAGGATCTTCCCTTTCAATTTGATTTTCTCAAGGTCCCCTTTTCTTATTTGTTTTCCGTTTTCATTCACTATGGGAAGCCATGATTCCTTCTTTATTTGTTTTTGCTTTTGCTTTTGCTATACTTTGGGTTTAAAATGTCGATTAAAGGTTTTTCTTCGTGTACCTGATCTGATGTTTGTTGTTTTAATAGTCTTGATTTAGTTTAGATTTAAAATGAAATTAAAAAAAATAATAAACGACCAAAGGGAAGTGTGAAGGTCCTTTTTTTTTTTTTTTGCGTTGGGTTTTCTTGTGTTATCTAAATTTGTTTTGCTTCTGTTGATAAAAGGGTTCGTCTTGAGTCCTAAATCGTATGAAAAGAATCTGGTTCATTTCTGTGTTTTAAAAAACGAATTTCGTTGCCTGGCGATGTCTGCACATTGGACATTTTCTCTGGGCTAATTTTATGCTTTAATTTTCAAAATTCTGGTTTATTTCTGGAAATTCAGGAAATGCTGTTTCAAAATTGGTTTATTCTTTTTATCCATTGGTGTGCTGTTTGGATTATCAATAAAAGTTTGATGGAAATATATTGCTGTTTGACTGGTTGGAATTTTTTTTTTTGTTGAAAACGTTAATGGGCTCGATTTTGATTTGGAGGACTTGCTGTTTCGTTTGTGTTCTTAGAAATTATTGTACTTGGATTAGATATTTGGTTATAATTCAAGAAAAATAAAAATATGCTTAATGTTGGAATCTGTTCAATTCGAAAGAAGTTTGTAGTGTTTTTGTTTAGTCTTTTTTTGACATTGTAAAGAAATTGAATGCAAAGTTAATTTATTTGGATTCTGTGTTGCCTTATGAATATAAGAATCGTTTGATTTAAGTTTCATGTTTGTACTTTAATAATTAAGATGTATTTTGCCAAAGTCTTAAGCTTTTGGATTTCTGTAGAGATTTATAAAATATTATCTTTCTTAGTTTATGTTTATTTCCTATTTAGATTATTACCATGTTAGAATCATTCTTTGTGTATATATAGAATATAATTATATATAGATAGTGTGAATGACAACAATAAACTATTTTCCTTCAAAAATCTTCATGGTATGAGAGCCCAACCATGTATTTTTGGCAACAAGACTGAGTTGCAAGCGCCACCGCCAGGGGAGGTAGTTGAACGTCACCGCCCACCTCAAAAGGAGGAACAGCCGCCGATCGGCCGTCCCCGCTTGACCCTGTCGTCATTCGGTCACGCGCGTGTGTACACGCGTCGCCAGAAGGTTCTGGCCTTTCCTCACACACAGGCGCGTACGGCAGTTTTCCGGTGACCTTTGCGACGAATCTTGTTCGGTGGCTTCGTTTTGGTGCTGCGATTCTAACCCACTAGACACTCAGTCAAGTTTTTGATTTTTTGTGGTAATTTCTTTGTATATCACACTACTGCTGTGTCTGTGTTTTTCTGGTTCTGCAATTCCCTTTGAATCGGCTATTGAATTGTTTAGATTGACAGTAATAGGTGACGAAAAAAAGGTAGACGTGATTTTTCACTTGGAGAATCCTTCACTTTAGATTAGCCCAGTCAAATTAGATGGCACGAATTACTTGGCACGGTCTCGTTCTTGTTTGCTATTTATTGAGGCTAGAGGTTTGCAGGGATATCTTGATGGTGGAGCGCCAAAACTAGTTTCTACAGATCCAAGTTATAATAAGTGAGTCAGAAAACTCCCTTATTATGTCTTGGCTAATAAATTCTATGTAGCCTTCCATTTCACGGGGATATTTATTGCTTGATACAGCTAAGAAAATATGGGATGCTGCTTCACAGACTTATTCGCAAGCTGGAAATTATGCTCAGAGGTATGAACTGCGATAGAAAGTCCATGAAACCAAGCAGGGGGATCTGACTATCGCCCAGTATTTTGCTGAACTTAGTGGGTTATGGTAGGAACTGGACTATTATCAAGAATTTCAAGTAAAATGTGCTGATGATGCGACTCAGGTTTAGAAGTTGATTGAGGTAGAACGAGTGTATGATTTTTTGGCTGGCCTAAATAATGAGTATGATCAGATTTGAGTCCAAGTTCTTGGACAAGATCCTTTTCCATCCTTATGACAGACATACTCATTTGTATAACAAGAGGAAACTAGGAGGAGTGTTATGGTTTACAGATCTACATTGGATAAAGAAGGGTTGATTGCAAATTCAGCAAAAGAACAAATACAAGCTGCAAAGGGTGGTTCTTCGGATAGAGATAATTTATTTTGTGACTATTGTGGGAAGAATCGACACGCTAAGGAATTCTGCTGGAAGTTAAATGGACGCCCAACTAGAGGGCGCGGAGTGAAGCGAGTCAGTTCATCTAGACCATAAGCACACGTATCTGATAGTGGAGCTTTGTCTGAGGAACCATCTACTGTTGGTAGCTTTTTGATTGGGAAATTCAGTCCTTGAAACGGTTGTTGTCACAGCTTGAATCTTCCTCATCTGCTGCAGCTTCTAATTTTTTTAATTCAAGTAATGCTTTTCTTATCTCTCTTGCGAAAATTGCAAAACCCTCTTGGGTGATAGATTCAGGAGCAAATAAACATACAATAGGCTCTATAAACCATTTCCTCACATATTCTAAGTATCAAGGCACCGAAAAAATTCGTATTGTAGACGGCTCTTTAGTACCGATTTCTGGCACAGGTTCTATTGATTGTGCTTCCAATATTAAACTCTCCTGTTCTCCATGTTCCTTGATTTTCCATTAATCTGTTAGCTATTAGCTTAATCACGAAAGCGCTTAATTGCAAAGTAACCTTTTACCCTACTCATTGTGTTTTTTAGGAACTGAACACGGAGAAAACGATTGGCAGTGGTAGCTTGCGCAATGGACTGTACCTGTTGGATGACGTTTGTCGGTTTTCAAATCCGGGTACCAGTCAAGCCTTGTTAGGAACTTCTAGAAATCCTTCTCATGAAGTTGTTCAATGGCATAGGAGATTAGGCCATCCCTCTTTTTCTGTTTTAGGACGTTTGTTTCCCACTTTAGTTACTAAGTGTGATATGGATTCTTTAATATGTTATGCTTGTGAACTTGCCAAACACACTAGACATTCTTATCCTCCACTAATAATAAAAGTTTGGTTCATTTTGCTACTATTCACTCTGATGTGTGGGGTTCTATTAAAACTGTTTCTCTTTCTGGATATAGATGGTTTGTGACCTTTATTAATTATTACACTAGATTGACTTGGGTTTATTTGATGAAAACAAAAAATGAAGTTTTTTCGTGTTTCCAGAACTTCCATAAAATGATTTGCACCCACTTTGATGCATATGTTAAAATTCTAAGAACTGATAATGGTACTTAATACATGAATACAATTTTTCGTTCCGATTTAGATTCTAATGGTATCATACATCAAACTAGTGTCGATACTAGTGCTCAAAATGGAGTAGCTGAAAGGAAAAATAAGCATTTATTGAAAGTAGCTAGGTCACTTATGTTCACTATGAATCTTTCCAAACCATATTAGGGGATGCTATTTTAACTGCTGCTTACCTTATCAATCGTATGTCTCTTCGTACTTTTAATTTTAAAACTCCATTAGAGGTTTTTTAAGGAAAAAATTTTTATATTGTGCCTCCTAAAGTCTTTGGTTGTGTTTGTTTTGTTCATCAGAATGATCCAAGCAAATTAGATCCTAGAGCCTTGAAGTGTGTGTTTGTTGGTTACTCTACTACTCAAAAAGGATACAAGTGTTATTATCCTCCCCTTAGGAAATATTTTGTGAGTATGGATGTTACCTTTTGAGAGTTTGAGCCTTATTTTTCTATCCAGTCACCTCTTCAGGGGGAGAAATATCAGAAGGAAGAGGTGATAGATGACATTCATTTCCAGGGGAGATTCCAATAGAGATAGACAATAAGAGAGACCAACCACCCAAAACTCTAGAGAGATTGGATAGACCTGATTTGAAAACCTACACTCGGCGGACTAATACACATGCAACCGTCGAGCATGAGATCTCTGATCAACCGTCCTCTCCAATTTCAGTCTCTGAAAATACAAAAGCATAAGAACCTGGTGAGTCTTCTTTAATCCTTATTGATTCTGTTTCTAATCTTGATTCTAGCCCTTCTGACAATGACCTTGATATTCCTATCGCTCTTAGAAAAGGAGTTAGAACATGCACCAAACATCTCATCTCCCATTTTATCTCCTATAATGCTATGTCTCCTTCCTATAGAGCCTTTGTTTTGTCCGTTTCTTCTGTTTTTATACTGCAGGATTGGCGAGAGGCATTACAGGACTCAAAATGGAAGGCTCCAATGGTTGAGGAGATGAGAGCTTTGGCAAAAAACAAGGCATGGGATCTTGTAATTTCACCACCAGGGAAGAAACCAGTTGGATGTAAATAGGTGTTCACGGCTAAACATAGGGCAGATGGTTCAATTGAGAGGTACAAGGCTAGATTGGTTGCTAGAGGATTCAGTCAGACCTATGGAGTTGATTACCAGGAAACATTTGCCCCAGTAGCCAAGATGAACACTATCAGAATCTTATTGTCTTGTGCAGCCAACCTTGATTGGGAGCTACATCAATTTGATGTTAAAAATTCCTTTCTACATGGAGATTTGAGAGAAGAGGTGTATATGGAGATCCCTTCAGGATTTGTTGATGACAAGACTATAGGAAAAGTGTGAAGTTGAAGAAGTCATTATATAGGCTGAAACAGTCACCAAAAGCATGGTTTGAAAGGTTTAGTAGAGCCATGCTTTCTTTTGGGTACATTCAGAGTGATGCTGACCATACCTTGTTCATTAAACATCATGCAAGTATGATCACGTTACTTATTGTTTATGTTGATGATATAGTGGTGATAGGAAATAATAAAGAAGAAATGACTCATTTGAGAAATTTGTTAGCTAAGGAGTTTGAGATTAAAGATTTGGAAAAGTTGAGATGCTTTCTTGGAATTGAAGTTGCT